>PVIW01005357.1:15291-38558 GCA_004026585.1 Noctilio leporinus
AACTAACAACAAGCAAAACAGAACCAAGTATATGAATACAAGGAATAGGCCTTCAGTGGTCAGGGGGAAAGGGGTTGGGGGGAGGGGGGAGGCAGAGGCAAGAAAGGGGAGCAGCTTAGACAAGAACCTAGTATAAAGGAACCATGGACATGGACAACAGGTGGGATTGACTTTGGGAGGAATGGGTGGGTGGGGAGGGGGACAGAGGGGAGCAAAAAGGGGATGGATGTGATACAACAACAATAAAATTAAATATACCAAGTACAAGAAAAAGAATCTTTGGCCTCAGAGTTCCATGTCCACCATGTTGCCATCAAACAGCTTCTCAAGAACTATTCCAGGTTACCATGTCTGCAAGTGGGGCAAACAGGAAAGTCACACCTGCCCATAGACAACTGAACTAAACTTACACTTACTTCTTACATCCCACCATTTGCTGGACTGAAAGATACGCAAACTTTGAAGAAGTTGAAGTTATGGTCCATTTTTTCATGGTCATTAAATTTGTAAAGCTTGCCCTGGCTGGTGTAGCTGGTGGATTGAACATTGGCCTGCAAGCCAAAAGGTTGCCGGTTCAATTCCCAATCAGGGCATATGCCTGTGTTAGGGGCCAGGTTTCTGGTTGGGAACATAGGAGAGGGAACTGATCAATGTTTCCTTTACACAGCGATGTTTCTCTCCCTCTCTTCCACTCTCTCTAAAAATAAAATAAAATCTTTAAAATATATTTGCAACGCTTAAAGGTAGCATTTAATATCATTATCAAATAAATCAGATCATTTCACTCTAGTTTTCTAGGGTTAATCATTTTGGTTTATTTTGGGAATCTTTTTTCCCATAATTATGAAGTGGGCCTCTCTAACTTTTACCACATATGACTATTTTTTAAATATATTTTTTATTTATTATTTTTTAGAGCTTGGAAGGGAGAGAGGCAGAGAGGGAGTGAAACATCAATGTATGGTTGCCTTTCACCTGCCTCCAGCTATGGACCTCGCTGGAGACCTGATTTGAGACCTGGCTTGTAACCTGGTTATGTGACCTGGCTGGCAATTGAACCAGCGACCTTTGGGTTCACAGGCTGGCGCCTTATCCACTGTGCCACCAGCCAGGGCCACATGTGACTATTTAAATATATTGTTAGAGCCCTGGCTAGTGTCTCAAAGGATAAGGCGCCGGCCTGAGAACCCAAAGGTTGATGGTTCGATTCCCCAGTCAGGGCACATAACCAGATTGCAAGCCAGGTCTCTAGCCAGGTCTCTAGCCACGTCCATAGCTGGAGGCAGGTGAAATGCAACCATACATTGATGTCTCTCTTCCTCTTTGCCTCTCTCCCTGCCCCTCTCTCTAAAAATAATAAATAAAATATTTTTAAATAAATAAATATATTGTTAGAGTGTGATTTTGTTAAAAATAATTTAAGGTAATTCAACTTTCAAAACAGAAGGTTTAAAACTCTCCTTAGATTAGCCTGAAATACTAAAAGATAAATTTTAAAAGGGAAATGAAATTCATATTACATATTTATTATTAGAAATAGTTTAATAAAAATGTTATATATAAAATGCTATATTAACTATGTTTCATTCTCTTTATGAATGTGTATTTGAATGACTCTGTGTATTTATACTTTGAAGTATGAATATGTTACCCATATTTCAGATCATTACATTTTATTCTCTTCATACACTGATTTTACAACTCCTATTTTGTTTTTCAAAGACAAATGTATTTTGGAGTAGAAATCTATCTAGTTGAATAGTTTGACTTCTAATAACTTATAAAAGAGGGATTAAAATAACTTTTGACCTGGCTGGTGTCAGGTGCTGGCCTGAGAATCCAAAGGTCTCTGGTTCGATTCCCAGCCAGGGCACATAACCAGGTTGCAAGCCAGGTCTCCAGCCAGGGTTGTAGCTGGAGGCAGGTGAAAGGCAACCATATATTGATGTTTCTCTCCCTTTCTTCTTTCCTCCCTGCTCTTCTCTCTAAAAATAATAACTTTTGAAAGTATAAAAATGAAATGTTTTTTCTAAAAAATAATTAAGATTTAGTAGAAATTATCAGACATCTTGTGTTGCACTTAAGTTATCAGTAAAGAAAGGAAAAAATGGGGAGCAATTTTCTACCCAGGAGTGATGACAATCTTCATACATTCATTTAGCAAGCAATTAAGTGCCTCCATATGTGCCAAAGTAACAGTCAAGGTGCTGTAAGAAGAAAGGGAGGGCGAAAGTAAACTAATATTTGTTTAGGGTCAACTTTGTTCCAAGTAGAAGAGGTTCTTTATCTGAACTAGCTCATTTAATGATTTCAATAACCCTAAAAGCTAGCTTTTGTTATCTACATTTTACAGAGTCAAAAGCTGACGCTCCTAAAAATCCAATCAATTGCCCAAGGATGTAAGTGATAGAGCTCAAATATAAAACCATCCAATCTGACTGAAGAGTCACACATTGATTCTCAAGGGATATCTTGGATTGTTTTGCTATATGTTAGGTAGGAAGAACAATGAAATTGGTAATAATAGTGTGGGGAATTTGGGGTTTTCTCTGAGATCTAAACAAACCTCACTTGACAGGGAAGACAGACAATATTCAATTACACCTCAATGAAGATTAAGTACAACTACTACCACTTTTAAATATTTTTTTCACTCTACTTTCCTTAAAATGTTTTAGGGAAAGAAATATAGTTTGAAAAAAATGAAATAAATGTAGTTTGTTGGTATTGTTATTGCTTCCTGTTTGGTTCTATAAAGTCACTAATAGTTTAAAATGAAAAGCATTCTCTTGGGCAGCACATACAAGGACTATCCAGAAGGTATCCAGCCATGTAATATGAAAAACAGAGACATTTATTAAAGAAGAAACAAGATAGGAAAACATTGTACATAGGACAATGACACCTCAGTTCCCTTCAAAGTAGGCACCTTAGGACCTCACACAGTTCTTCCAATTGCCATCAGCTGCCCTGTTGTATTTCCCTGAACCTCATCTATCATCTGACATCTCGTCCCTTTCAAAGCTGATTTTAGTTTTGGAAAAGCCAGACATCATAGGGTGCCAAATCTGGGCTATGGAGGGGCCGAGTCACCTGAGTGATTTGATCTTTCACAAAAAAAAAAAAAAAAAAAAAACTCCACAAGATGTGATGCATGAGCAGGTGCATGGTCTTGATGAAGCTACCAGTTGCCCATAGCTTCGTCCTGCTGAATCATCTGAATAGTTTCCACAGAGAAATGTTCAAGCTTAATGCAAATTCTGAGGCAGATTCATTACTCTACTGCTCAGTCCTTTGAACGTGATGGTCACACAGCACACACCCTCACTCAATGGCATACACCACCCCCACTGACTAGTACAGTGAAGTCATCATTGTTCACACATGTGCGTTTCAGTCCACTCTCTTTGGCTGCCAGGTTACATTGCTGCCATACAAACCATTCTCATTATATTAACAATAGCTGGACTTTTTCCAGACAAAAAAATAATTAATTAATAATTATTAAAACTTAAATATTAAAAAAAGAAATTTATATGTTTACTTCTAAAACAGTCCAGTGGAGGAAAATTTTTAAAACCTTAAATGCTCCATTGCACTCTTTCCCCCTCCCCTCCAAAGCACTCTTGATAGGAAAAGGAAATCTTTTGGGATTATACGAAATAGAATTTAGAAACTAGACCACATCAATGGACTATGTAGGAGAAAGGGGATAAACATACAACTGACCCAGGTCTCAAGAATTGGCTATTATTATTTGACTGGCAAGATGCCCTATGATTCCTCTCAGTATTTCTGAAAACACTTATAATCCTCTATGGAAGGCAAAACTCCACACATAAAATTGGATAGTACGTTTGTGTGGCTCAATTGGGTGGATGTCATCTCAAACTGAAAGTTCGCCATTTCAATTCTCAGTCAGGGCACATGGCTGGGTTGAGGGTTCAGGCTCATTCCTCACTCAGGGTGGGTACATGAGACAACTGATAGATATTTCCCTCTCACATAGATGTTTCTCTCCCTCTCTTTCTCCTTCCCTTACTCTCTCTCTAAAATCAAAATTTAAATTTAAAAAAAATGGATAGTACATACATACACACACACACACACCATGTTAAAGTACTATAACAATCCAAAGTCATGTCTCTAAAGTCCGTAAAAATGATGACTTGATGGAAATAAAATAATATTATTATTATTATTCATAGGAGGTGGTATTGTGGGTTATGTCATTCTGATTTTACATATTTTGCAATTTATTTATTTATTTATTTATTTAAGATTTTATTTATTATTTTCAGAGAGAGAGGGAAGGAGAGAGGCAGAGAGGGATACAGACATCAATGTATGGTTGCCTTTCACCTGCCTCCAGCTACAGACCTGGCTGGAGACCTGGCTTGCAACCTGGTACCCTGGCTGGGAATCGAACCAGCAACCTTTGGGTTCACACACTGGTGCCTATCCACTGAGCCACCAGTCAGGGCTTATTTTGCAAATTTTTTATACTGAGTATGGAACATGTGTTATATTTGTAATGAAAGCATTTTTAAACATGTAAAGAGGACACCGGGAAAGTCTATGAGAAATACAAGGTAATTACGGAGATAGAGAAAATTATCTGTATGCCAAAGGTAGATAAACTGGACTACTGAGATGTACAGATAATAGAAAACAGTAGACTAATGAAGATTCTTTAATAGGGAATATCATCATCACGATGCTATAGGAGAGGTAGATCCTTGTGATAGTGATGTGTGTGAGGGATTAGAATTAAGAGCAATAAAAAGCAAAAGGATTAGCCACAGAGCTTAATGTAATAGCACAGATTTATAAAAGACTAAGCATGACAATGATAGCATGAGAATTGAAAATGCATGGAGGAAAAGAAAGAAAATATAATGTAAGAGAGGGAAAGAATAACCAGAAGTTGGTGCATGACTGAACATGGGATGCTAAGGAAAAGGATGAGTCAAAAACAATGACAGAATGCCCTGACTGGTGAGCCTCAGTGGGTTGGGCACCACCCTGCAAACCAAAAGGTTTGATATTCAGGTCACACACCTGGGTTGCAGGTCAGGTCTCTAGTTGCAATTGTGCAAGAACCATCAATGTTTCCCTCCCTTTCTCCCTTCCTTCCCTTCTCTCTAAAATAAATAAAGAAAATATTTATTTAAAAATAATTATAGGACTATAATCCTAGGCAACCAGAATGGTGAGACTAGATTCTCAGAGTGTAAACAATTGAAAGAATTCAGTTTTTGACAAAATTCTGGTGCTGGCATAATATACTGTATATGTAAATCTACCACATGCGGCCCTGACTGGTGGCAGAGTGGACAAGGCACCAGCCTGCAAACCCAAAGGTCACTGGTTAGATTCCCAGCCAGGACACATAACCAGGTTGTAAGCCAGGTCCATACCTGGAGGCAGGTGAAAGGCCACCATACATTGATGTCTCGCTCCCTCTCTGCCTCTCTCCCTTCCCTTCTCTCTAAAAAGAATAAATAAAATCTTTTTAAAATAATAAAAATAAAATAAAAAGCTACTATATGGGCAACTAATTATCTGCAGATGTAGGACCACAGGGCACGCGCGCGCGCACACACACACACACACACACACACACGCAAATGGTATGATACTGCATAACCTTTCCTAGAAACTAGCTGCCCTATGAGGAGAAAGTCTGAGTCCTGGAGAACCACAGACACAGGTCAGGTAGCATGAGAACAAAAGACAAACATAAGCATCCAAATAATAGTGAAAGCTCATAGCAACTTTAACGTAGTAACCAAAACCAGAAACAACCTAAACGGTCCTTCATCTGGTGACTGGTTAAACAACCTATGGTACATTCATCCTAGAATATTATTCAGCAATAAAAAGCAATGAACTAGTGATACATGCAACAACGTGGATAAATCTCAGAGACCTATGCTCAGTGACTAAAGCCAACCTAAAATGGTTACTTATTTATGTAACATTCTCAAATGATAAAATTATGGAGCTGGGGAACACACTTGTGGTTACCAGGGGCTGTAAAAAGAGAAGGAGATATAAATAATTATAAAAGGTAACATAAGGGATCTTTATGATGATGGAATACCTCTATATCTTGATTGTGGTCTTAATAACACAAACTTTACACATCTGATAAAATGGCATAGAACTGTGCACACATGTGCACACTCACCAATGACTGCATGTAAAACTGGTGAAATTTCAAGTTCACAATACAAAATTATATAAGGTTTCATTATATAAGATGTTTCTGTTAAAGAAAAACGGTAAAAGGCACACAGGACCCCTTTCTACTATTTTTGCAACTTCCTGTGAATCTGTAATGATTTAGAAATATAGTGAAAAACATTGTGCCAAGAGAGGGGAGAAAAAAAGACTGTTAGATTTAGCCTGGAGCAGTTAAGATTTTTACCCTCAGCTTTATTTGGGGTATAATTAACAAATTAAATCTTTAAGATATTTAAAGTGCACATGATGATTTGATATACATATACATTATGAAAAGAGTCCCACCTTCAAGTTAATTAACACATCCATCACCTCACATTTAATTTTTCTTTTTTTTTTCTTTTTCTTTCTTTCTTTTTTTTTTTTTGGTGAGTACATTTAAGTTCAGCTCTCTTAGCAAATTTCAATTACACCAGAGTGTTATCAACTATAGTTATATATATCAACTTGTTATATATTAGATCATTAGACCTTATTCATCTTACAATTGTGTTTACTCTATTATCAACCTATCTTTATTTTCCCCAACTCTCAGCCCACGGCAAATACTTTTCTACTCTGTTCCTATGAGTTCAGTTTTTCAAAATTCCATTTATAATTGATACCATGTGGTATTTGTCTTTTTAAATTTTTTTCACTTAATGTAATGCTCTCCAGTTTCATTCATGTTGTAAATGACCAGGTTTCCTTCTTTTTCAAGGTTGAATAATATTCTAGTGTGTATGTACACCATATTTCTTTATTCATTCATCACTTGACAGACATTTAGGTTGTTTCCATTCTTGGCTGTTGTCAATAATAATGCTATGAGCAGGAAAATACAGATATCTCTTTGGGATGGTGATTTCATTTACTTTGGATAAATAGCTAAAAGTGGGATTGCTGAATCACATAGTAAGTCTGTTGCCAGTGGAAGTGGAGTTCTTACAGTGACATAAGACAAAGCATTTTTTTTTTTACAGTATAAAATTTTTATATTAGGATTAGCTAGCTGGACTCAATTTAGATGATCCCAATTTTGTTGGCAACATCCAAAGCAGTGTAGTCTGGAGCCAGTCCAACGTATGCCTTCTTCTCTCCATCAGGTCTGATCAGGGTGTTGACCTTGGCAACATCAATGTCAGAGAGCTTCTTCACAGCCTGCTTCATCTGGTGCTTGTTGGCCTTGACATCCACAATGAACACAAATGTATTACTGTCTTCTATCTTCTTCATGGCTGACTCAGTATTCAGGGGAAACTTGATGTTAGCATAGTGATCAAGCTTGTCCCAGGATAATTAGGCTGCCTTCAGAGCCGCAGTGTCTTAGGCCTGGGGAAGGTGGGTAACGTGCGGATCTTTTTTTTTTTTTTTTTTTTTTTTGTGGCTGTGGACGCCTTTTAGCACCTCTTTCTTTGCCTTCAAAGCTTTTGCCTTAGCTTCGGCTTTGGGAGGGGCAGGTGCTTCCTTCTTCGCTTTCAGCGCCATCTTCCTGAAAAGGCAAGACAGCATTTTTAGGACCCCACAAAAAAGGACTAGAACCCTGGCTGGTAGCACAATGGATAAGGTGCCGGCCTGCGAGCCCAAAGGTCGCAGGTTCGATTCCCCAGCCAGGGCACCTTACCAGGTTGCAAACCAGGTCTCCAGTCAGGTCTGTGGCAGAAGGCAGGTGAAAGGCAACCGTACATTGATGTTTCTCTCCTTTCCCCTCTCTCTGGAAATAATAATAAATAAAATCTTTTTTTTTTTTTTTTTAAAGGATGAGATATGGTGGTAACATTTCTTTGGGAATCAAAATCAAAAGGACGCACCTCCAATGTCCCATCTCTGTCCATCCCACTATGGAAAATCAGTGCCAGAAATAATATTCAGAGATTCTGTGCCATATTAAAGCTTAGCCCAGTCAGCATTCAGCTAGTTTAGCCTGGTCCCTGGCTGCAATTTATTGTTGTGCTGAGGTATTCAGGCTCCTGCCTAGAGCCTGCACGTGGAGTCTGCATGTACATTGGCTATGTGGCTGCTAAGGCCTCGTGGCTATGGAGAGAGGATGCATAAATGGAGGGAGGGAGGGAGGGAGAGAGAGAGAAGGAGAAGGAGAGAGACAGCTTCTTTGTTCTCTGGGATTATATTAGCTTGGGTTTGGAATGGAGCAGGTACTTTTTCAAAATAGCCAATCAACTTCCCAAACCTTTGTGGCTTTTGATAGGTCCACCCCCTAGTTAGACTGGCAGATATCTATGGTCAAGCACTGCCCCCTGTGCCCCACAACAGTGGATACCAGAGTGGGGAAAGAGGAGTGATAAGCTCCTTGGAAGAGCAGTGCTCGGACCTCCTGGGGCATGAAGCTGCCCTTTCCCGGTGAAGCAAACAGGCTCATGCCCCCCAGTTTATTAAGCTCAATGTCTGCTTGCCTTTGCACTCTTCCTTTTTAATAACTAGTTAACTATCTAGGGTAACAGGTCCATTTTTAATTTCTTGAGAGACTTCCATACTATTTTCCATAATAGCTGTACCAATTTACATTCTCACCAACAGTGCACAAGGGTTCCCTTTTCTCCATATCCTCACCAACACTTACCTCTTGTCTTTTTTTTTAAGAGATTTTATTTATTTTTATTTTATTTATTTTTAGAAAGGCTGGGAGGAAAAAGAGAGGGAGAGAAACATCAGTGTGTGGTTCCCTCTCACATGCCCCCAACTAGAAACCCAGCCCGCTACCCAGGCATGTGCTTTGACTGGGAATCGAGCCGGTGACCCTTTGGTTCACAGGTTGGCGCTCAATCCACTGAGCCACACCAGCCACACACAAGGGCCAACTCTTGTTTTTTTGATAACAGTCATTCTAACAGGAATGAGGTGATGTTACTGGGCAAAGGGGGGCTCATTCCCGTGGCACCTTGGTGTAAGACCCAACAATTAGTGTTGAGAAAAACGGGTCTTTATTTACAATACTCCAACCTTGTGGGAGCAGAGAGCACTCCTGCTTGGAGCCCTGTTCTCTCATGAGTCCTAGCAATTCTCTTGCTCCCCAAAAGGTTATAAACCAAAACCAAGCCCAATAATTTCCCATTCCTTATCTGTCTGCTCTCTCTTTCAGCATCTGGGGAACACTGTCTTCAGCCTCCGTATAACAAACAGTCCAGGAAAGCCTGTGTGTGTTACACTGGAACATTGTGAAGTCCAGGAACCGCACAAGTCCTAAGAGAGTGTCCTTTCAACAGGTCCAGAGTTCAGAGAGTCCAGATAGTCTGGGTCCACAAGGCGCAGCCCTTGGTGGCTTCAGAGCCAGCCAGAGCAGGCCCGACCAGCAGCAGTGGCTCGCTTTCTCACCAGCCCGGCCGCATGCTAAATACGGACTACAAACTGCATGGCTCCTTCTCACATAGTTGCTACAACCGGCTGCTTCATCATGCTCCTCTAACATGCTCCTTCCATCATGCTTCTTCTAGGGAGGACAGCGAGGCTCTTCTTTCATATCAAACTTCAGAGCGGACCCAGGGAGGGCCCTTCTTCATTATGGCTGGCTTTTTTCCCTTATGCCTCATCTTCCCTTAGGGCTCTCCCTTTCCTTCTGGAAAGGCTCAGCTATCTCCTTACCATTGATATGCAAAGTATCTTAAACAGTATCATCACCCTCTTACTGGCCCTAGTTACCAGCCAGCCATAGATATGCAAAGTACATTAAGAGCTGTACATTAAGAGCTGTACCATCTCCTTCTGCCATTTCTAAAACCATGGGCTATGGGACTTTGGGGATAACCCCCTCTTACAGTGATAGTCATTGTGGTTCTAATTTGCGTTTCCCTGATGATTCATAATGCTCAACACATTTTATGTACTTGTTGGTCATTTATGTATTCTTTAGAAAAATCGTTATTCAGGTCCCTTGTTCATTTTTAAACTGGGTTATTTCTCTTTCTGCAGATGAGTGTATGAATTTATTTCTTTTTCTTTTTCTTTTTTTTTTAGATATTAACCTCTTGTTGGACATGTGGTTTGCAAGCCAAGAGCAGTTCATTTTAGAATATGTTTTATAAAAGAAATAGAATATGTCTTATATCATGGTGAAAGCCAAAAGCCAAAAAAGAGATTAAAGAAGGAAATGCAATATATACATAATGAGATATTATTCAGCCATAAAAAATGAAAACTTGTCATTTGTGGCATTATGCTAAGTTTAATAAATCAGATAGAGAAAGATAAATATCATATGTTCTTATACACAGAACCTAAAAACAATCAACAACAACAAAACATTGCTCACAGATGCAAAGAACAGGTTGGTGATTGCCTGAGGAAGGGATGAGAATATGGGTGAAGGGAGTCAGAAGGTACAAATTTCCAGTTATAAAATAAGTAATTCATGGGGTATAATGTGCAAAATGGTAACTATAGTTAACAATACTATGTTTTGTATATATTTTTTAAAGAATTTATTCATTATTTTCAGAGAGAAGCATTAAGGTATAGTTGCCTTTCACCTGCCGCCAGCTAAGGACCTGGTTGGAGACCTGGCTTACAACCTGGTTATGTGCCCTGGCTGGGGAATCGAACCAGCAACCTTTGGGTTTGCAGACTGGTGCCAATCCACTGAGCCACACCAGCCAGGGCTGTATATTTTAAAAGTTGTTTAGAGAGTGGTTCTTAAAAGTTCTCATCACACATACACAAAGAACTTATAATTATGCATGATGTCAGACGTTAACTAGACTTTTGGTTGCCATTTCACAATACATACAAACATTGAATCATTATGCTGTTGTGGGGTTTGGGGGCAAGTGTCCCCAGAATGTGCCACCCTGGCATGCTGAGGATTGATTTTGAGCTGAAATCAATTAAAGCCTAACAAAGTCAGAAAGAGGTTCTTTTTCTTTTCTTCTTTTTTTCAACCTCTCCCCCTTACCTGTCTAAAGCAGAAAACCCTGCTTCAGGAAGGGAACTTGAGTGTATTCACCTTAACACACATGAATTAAGTGGGAGATAGGGAGAATCAAGCATAAATCTGTTTGCTAGATTCCCCTGTGTATCTCCTTGTTTTGGGGTGGCTTTGTTTACCTATTGTTTGCTCTTTTTCATCGACCTGGGAATTGCCTACCTCCCCCTCCTCAGTCCAAAATGGCATATCTATCTTAATGTCTGGTTTGTTAAACCCAGTTGCAAGAGGGACATAAATAGATGACTCTCTTCCTCCCTTTCTCTAACTCACTGTCCTCTAGAAGAATTTATTTTTCAACTAGGAATGTTGTAGAATCACCCTTCTACAAAGCCAGGATTGGAGGCTATCAAGGAGACTCATTATCAACAGATTATTATCAATGAGCAGAGCCTTGTAATTAATGACAAATGACCAAAGGCTACATTTTTGCTTTCTTGTCCCTCCATACTATGTTCAGGGTTAGTATTACAGTGTAGATGGAAAAAGGAGCCACATACTAAATCTGACAAGCTCAGGGGAAGCCTGCATGGTGGGCCCTACAAACTCAGAGATGAAAAGGAACCACATGAGATGGTCTGACATTAACTTCCAGCTAAAAGTAAGTCCTGGCTGGCAGTCACCTCCTAGGCTGGTATGTTTCTTGACAAAGGCCAACTTTACCATAACTGAGCCTGCCTATTATCTTTTTGCATCTGCATAACCTATATTTGGAATGTCAGGATTATTTCCTTTCTCCAGATCCCTCAGGGCACAATTTCCCACCAACGCAGGAGAGCAAGGAGCCTCCCATAGTTGTTGTGATTGTGTTAATAGTTGACTGTTCACTATTCTGTACCCACCTATGTAAAAGAAGTGTGTCTATATGTTCTACTTTATATCCTATCCAGAGATTTCCCCACTTTGCTTTCTCCCACCTCCTTAAAGGATCACAAGTGAATTTCATGTAACCCCCTTACATATCGTTTTCTGGAGCATTTTTGCAATCTGTTGAGATTTTGCTTCTGGATAATAGTCGTCAGTTTGGCTCAAATTAACTCATAAAATTGCTTACAGGTTTAGACGATTCTTCCATTGACAATAGGAAAGCTGGAGATTACCTTGCAGAATAACTCATGTGATAGGAAGTCACTAGTGTACTTGCAGCTCAGCCTGTGGGACCAAAAAAGTTCAACTCATTGCCTCATCTGAAAATAATCTCCTTTGTTGCAGAATCCTGTTAGGTTCAGAAATGTAATGCATAGTATAAATTTAATGTACTATATTAAGTGTTTCTACTTATCTCAGAAGTCCCTATAATAAAAGCTTCTATCTGTAGATCTTACTGTCTAAAATCTGATTCATCTTTCTCTAACTCTCTTCCCATGTATTTATTGAAGTCAGGATGTAGACACATATCTATATCTATACATATAATATAGAATAGATACATATACTCTCTAAATCTCCTTCTCTAACTCTAATTATGATGAATTGATTTTTTCTTTTAGTTCTCCTAATGGATGGTTTGCTTCCAATCTCATGATAGAAAACTTTCCCTTGAATTTTGATAACAGCCTACCATTTTCATGAATAAATATACTTTATTACTAACTGGGGGAAAATTCTTGTAAAATCCTGTCCATCTGTTTTGATTTCAAATAAATCACAATTAGTGTTTTGGACAAAAAGTAGAATCTTAAAGTTTTAGAACTGGAAGGGAACTTTAAAGATTCTTTACCTGGTGGTGATAAAAGCAGAGGAGATTGGAGCTATGTGCTTTGAAAACCAAGGAAGGACCACAAGCCAAGGAACATGGAGGCTGGTCCAGGGCAGGGAAATGGGTTCCCCCCTCAGAGCCTCCAGAGCCCGCTGACACCCAACTTCAGCCAGCTGAAACTGACTTTGGGTGTCTGACCTCCAAAACTGCAAGAAAATAAATGTGTTATTGTAAGTCAAATAAAATAAAAACAAGCCCTGGCCGGTGTGGCTCACATTGATGTTTCTCTCCCTCTCTGCCTCTCTCCCTGCCCTTCTCTCTAAAAATAATGAATAAAATCTTAAATAAATAAATAAAAGATTGTCTCTCCAACCTCCTTAGTTTACATATAAAGAAATTGAGGCACAAAGAAATTAAAGTAACTTTTCAAGTTCATGAAAACAATAAAGTTGGAAAAATAACAAATCTGTCTAATGACATTAAGCACTGTTCCTAGAAGCTAGAATCTAGTCCTTGCAAAAAAAAAAGGCACTATTTTCACTATTACGATCAATGCTGCAGTGACTATTCTTCTATAGGTCTTTGTGTACATGTGCAAGGGTTTCTTCAGGGGGTAACTCTAGAAGTAGCACTGCTAAAACTGACAAATTAAAACTGACTAAGTACTGAAAAATTGCTCTATAAAGTGAATGTCTGACTTTTACTTCCACCAGAGTTTGGGCTAGTAAAATATTTTAATTTTGGCCAATCTGACAGGTATAGATAAGATATTAATGTTTTGTGTTTAATCTCCTAGGTTAGTTATACTGAGCATCTGTCTATTCATATGTTCATTGCCCATATTATATTTCCTCTTCTGTCAATGGTCTGCTTTTTAACATTTTTATTTATTATTTTTAGAGAGAGGGGAAGGGAGAGAGGTCAAGGGAGAGAGGGACATCAATCTATGGTTGCCTTTCACCTGCCTCCAGCTATGGACCTGGCTTGCAACCTGGTTATGCGCCCTGGCTGGGGAATTGAACCAGTGACCTTTGGGTTCACAGGCTGGCACCTTGTCCACTGTGCCACCAGCCAGGGTCAATGGTCTGCTTTTATGCCTTATCAATTTCTCCCAAAGATTGATCAATAATAGTTTTTTATATAGTCTGCATATGCTAATCATTTGGTGCTTTTATACACTGTAAAAAATTTTTCCCTGTGAGACCTCATTTTATTTGCTTCCAGCAACCTGAAGACTGCATAGAACTTAAAATATAGAAAAATGTGCAGAAAATTTTAAAGATAAACTAAGAGAAAGGGAAGGAGAAAAACACAATTTCACATCGTATTCTAAGGTATAGGCATTTTAAGGAAGTTCCACTACAGATTTGATAGGACTAATCACCAACTCATTTTAATTTAAAATATCTGCTTAATTGATTATTAAAATGTTTACAATCATAATACTAAGGCATTCTCTATTGTTGGTGGTGGCAGTGATAATGGATATTGTTTTTTAGTCCATTTGGGAAATTGTTTTTTACCAAAAGTGATATTTTAATTTTCTGTCTACTTTTTAAGCAAGTCATTATGGTTGGAAGGCTCATAAATAGGTTAATAAGTGTGGGATTAGGATTTCTTTAGATTGTTTCATCACTGTTTGTTTTTTTGTTTGTTTTTTTGTGTGTGTGTGTTTTTGTTTTTTTTTTTTCTTTATCCTACCCTTGCCTTTCTTTTTTTCCTATAAGGCACAATTACATAAAAGAAACATATAGTCCACATTTGCTTTCCTCAGGCAAAGGAATTATACTGGGTTATTTCCATACAAGCAGTATTCTCCTAGACCTTCTCTATAGATGCCAATTAGAAGATTAGCGTCTTTTCTCTCTCCCTCTTTGCTATTAAACAGTCACACAAAAGCTGAGCTGACAAATTACTCTCTTCATGGTGCGCAACAAAGACAGACAATAGATCATCATCATTTACTATACTCAAATCCTATTAATCACAGATTAATGAGAACATGTCTAGTGGGGAAAAAATTACCAGAATGTGGGCCTATTGGCTTGTTACTCATGTAACATCTGCTCTGGCTTTACCTTTAGTGTCATGTCATCTTTTATCACATTGAAATAATGTTTGCTCCAGAAACATAATTAAGATAATGGAGCAGATTCAGAGCCCTTCTCTTAATAATTAAAGAACTGGGGTTATATTTCTTAGTCCAATGGCTCTTAAAAACCTAATTTCCCTGTGTTCTTGATTATTTCCTTTTTATTTTGCTCATAATGATGTATCAAATCTTGGGGGAGGTGGTTTTTCCTATCTGTAAACTATGTGATTTAATACTCATACCCAAAACTAGGACAAAGTCAGATTCTGAGTTCTTTTTTCTATTGAGATAATATTCATGTCACAAAAAAAAAAAAATCACCATTGTAACCATATTAAAACACACAAATCAGAGTTTCTTTTTACCATTTGAAATATTCTAAATTCAAATTAAAGACTTAGATGACTCTATAAAGTTTGTGATAAGCATCAAGTATTGTATTTGCTTTCCTTAACCCTTATCTACAATGTGCTATTTTATTTTTAATAGTCAGATATTTTCCTATTTTAATGTATGGCTTCACCAATGTTTTATTTAGCCTTTTATTCTTTAGCCATTTTTATGCTTTACTTTGAAGCACAGAATTGGAATTTTGGGTTCAAATATTTCATACTCTTGGAAGTCTTCCACTGTCCTCTTGTTTTTCAACAAGGGGTAGAGCTAAGGAGAACAAATGCTAAATTTCACAAAGAAAGCAATGTTACCTATAATCAGCTGATAAAAAGGAAAAAAAGAATCACAACTTGTGATTATAAAATTGAAGAAAGTAATTGCTCATCTTATTAAAATCTAGAATATGGACTTGTCACTCGCAGAAGGAGTGGTGATTAGGCTTAAGGGTCCAGGAAGCTGAGATCTGGGCTTTGTGATTGCGCTGGGATTCAGCACCACAGGAAAAAAAAACAGCTCCACAGCCAAAAGGAGGCAGCCCTGGTTGAAGGAGGGAGGTGGGGGAGGACTGCAAAGAGCTTCTTAATTAAATTTTAATTATTGCTAATTAGAACTACTGTTTTTTTATATCCCCAACATGGAAGACAAGAGCTGATCTCCCCTTTTTATTATGCTGCTAATTAGTTTCCCAAGGAGAGGTTTGGAAGGGCAGGCTCTGCTTTGACAGTATCCAAGTTGCTGGATGAACTCAGATCTGCAGGTAGATCCCAGGCTAAAGCTGAAGCTTCAATTATTTCCAGGTAGTGCCTTTCCAAATCTAAGACTTTATTCCTCAGGAAACCACCTATCCCTATTTGCAATGTGAAGAAATCCATGTGTTAGTTTGCCTTTTGTTTACCCTGTGCACCTCAATTTTTTTTTTTTTTTTTTTTTTTTTTTTTTTTTTTTTTTTTTTTTTTTTTTTTTTTTTTTTGCTTAATTAGTAAAATGGCTATCCCTCTACATATCGGTAATGTGCTCATGTAAACTTCATGCTTTTATGATTTGTTAAATGTTAGAGGTGACCTGTACCAGATGTAAAGGAATAACTAAATGTACACAAACAGTGGCTGCTAGTTTTCTTCGTGCTTTGCAAGGCGCAACCACATCCAAGTCCCTGCCCCAAACAGCACCCAAGTTCTATTAATGCCATTTAAGAGCAAATGCTCCGGGTAAACCACACTTGAGAGTGCAAAGCAGAAATCCTAATTGCAAGCTTGAGGACATAACCCCAGATGGTTCCCAAATCTCTGCAAAATGTGAATCCTATTTTATAACTGCATACATTTCCTAATTCCTCTCTCAAGTTAACAAAGATGAGAGTTCAGAGTTGGTGGAACTCTCTGTGTTAATTACAATAAAACCCATCAAACAAAATTACAACACATTTCTGGAATCAATAGCATTTGGCCAAGCATACACACATGCCTTGACAGCCTTCCTTTATAGCTGGAGTTACATTAACAGGCGTTTGTTTCCTCACCTTTTACAGGCACAGGAGCCTGTGATATGTTAATTTACACCAAATTCCAATCCTCTTTCTTGCCTTTATCTTCCCAACTCAGTGATAGGATGTGTCAACACCTTTCATGTTGGGAAGAAAAAAAAGTGCTTAGACAAGATTTTGTTTTTTACTCACTTTAATTAAAATTACAAAAACTGGAAAACAAAGAGTAAATAAATTAAATCTGCCTTCCAGTGACATTCACCATCTGGCCTGTCAATCAATATCTAGTCTGATGTGAATTATTCTAAAAAGTCATCTGGGTCTTTCTTACTCTGATTAGTCAATTAGCCACATCTTGTATTGGTTTAAAAATGTGTTTTTTCAGGTCAGTGAGTTACCCTCACAATCTTAGAGTAGTTGACATACCAATAAATATAGACTTCTGAGATTTCTCATTAAAACTCAAAGATTTCTTTCTGCTGCTTCTTTATTTAGCTTATTCAATATTTGAAAGCTCTCTAATACTCATATCATTTTCTCTTTAAAATCATAACCATTGCATAATTATGTTTTGGGTTTTTTTTATTGTATGTTTTTATGTTAGGTATGGAACAGGTAATAACCTATTTGTTAACCTCATTATTAACCTCATTTTTATAGGTGAAAAAAGCTGATTAGAATATTATCCAATTCCAGTTATGCTTCTTTTGAAACTTGCTTGTCTATAATCACGTATATTGGTCAACAAGAATTGTTTTTTAAAGAGATACTTGGGCCCGGATGGTCTGGCTCAGTGGGATGAGTGTCATCCCTCAAACTGAAAGGTAGACAGTTCGATTCCCAGTCAAGACACATGCCTGGGTTGCCAGGCTGGTCCCTGGTTGAGGGCATGAGAGAGGCAACCAACTGATATTTCTCTTCCTCTCTGCCTCCATCTCTAAAAATAAATAAAATTTTTAAAAAGAAGAAAGAAATACTTAGACTATGCCAAACCTCTATGGGTGACCATTGGAAAAGCCTTTAGATTGGTGCATTTGAAGAGAATGGGGGTAAAATGGGGTATAAAGGAGGAAAATAATAGGATAGTGACCTTGAACAGAATAACAAATAAGTCCTAAGAACTGAGGCATCTGATTAATTGAATCTGCATCTGAACTACAGTCCCTCACCACTCTTACCAAAATAGGGAAAACACCTGTGACCCAGATAGTTTCACAGACTGGAACTAAGTTCATGACTTCTCAAAAGTCAGAATTCTCAATACTCCAATCAAAGACAGAGGGTGGCCAAAAGGGTAAGAAAATAAGACCCACACATATTGAAAGACATGCAGAGATTGAACGTAAAGGATGGAAAAACATGTTTCATGAAAATAGAAAGGAGAAAAAAGCTGGGGTACTAATACTTATACCACACGAAATAGACTTTAAAACAAAGGGTCTAACAACAGAGCAAGAAAGCCTCAGCAATTTTACTTCTGGGTATTTATCCAAAGAAACCCAAAACACTAAATCAAAAAGACATATGCATTTGTATGTTCACTGCAGTATTATTTACTATAGTCAAGCTATAGAAGCAACCTAAGTGTTCAACAGCTCATCAGTAGATAAATTGATAAGGAAGTGGTGCACATATACAAGGGAATATGACTCAGCCATTAAGAAGACCGAAATCTTGCCATCTGTAACAACATGGATGGACCAAAAGAGTATTGTGCTAAGTGAAATAAGTCAGACAGAGAAAGAAATGTGCCACATGATTTCCCTTATATGTGGAATCTGAAAAGCAAAACAAGTGAGCAAACAAAACAGAAACAAACTTATAGTTAGAGCATTTTGATGGTTGTCAGATGGAAGGCTGGGTGAAAAAAGTAAAGGAATTAAAAAGTATAAATTAGCAGTTGCAAAATAGTTTCAGGGATGTAAGTACAGCATAAGGAATGTAGTCAATAACCTTGTAACAACTATATATGGTGTCAGATGGGCATTAAATTTATTAGGGTGATCGCTTTGTAAGAGATGTAAATGTCCAATCACTAATTGTACACCTGAAACTGATATAATATTTTATGTCAACTAATTGAAATATTTTTAAGTATAAAGAAATAAATTTTTTACCCTGGCTGGTAGCACAGTGGATAAAGCTCTGGCCTGCAAACCCAAAGGTGGCTGGTTCAATTCCCAGCCAGGGCACATAACCAGGTTGCAAGCCAGGTGTCCAGCCAGGTCTGTAGCTGAAGGCAGGTGAAAAGCAACCATACATTGATGCCTCTCTCCCTCTCTGCCTCTTTCCCTTCCCCTGTTTCTAAAAATAATAAATAAAATCTTTTTAAAAAAAGAAAGAAAGAAATTTTTTTAAAAGATTTTATTTATTATTTCCAGAGAGAGGGGAAGGGAAAGAGGCAGAGAGGGAGAGAGGCATCAATGTATGGTTGCTTTTCACCTGCCTCCAGCCACAGACCTGGCTGGAGACCTGGCTTGCAACCTGCTTATGTGCCCTGGCTGGGGAATCGAACCAGCCACCTTTGGGTTTGCAGGCCGGCACTTTATCCACTGTGCTACCAGCCAGGACAGAAAGAAATTTTTAAAGTTAAAATTCTCTAATCACTTATATTAAATTTTGGCAGATTTCATGAGTAATAAGGTATAAGTTATCAAATTTAACAAATAGTGCATACCTAAATTAAATCCTATGTAGTGGGTATAATAAAAAACAGAGAGCAAGAAATATCATTTTATTTTATATGAAAACTTAATTTCTGACTTCAGCAACCCCCAATCACCTGGCCTACTAGAAAAATTATGATTAGTTATTCTTAAAGCCTTTCCCTCACATCTTCTGAGTTATATCAAGATTCCAATCTTCCGTGTTTTGAGATGGGCAAATTGGGGTAGAGTTGACTCTGGCAATCAATTACCTCTGCACACTGGTTACCCCTGAGCCTTCCATGGCCTAGAGACCTTGTGCAGGCTATTTAATCAAATGGAAAAAATAAAAAGAAAATATATGACTATAAAAACAGTTAATATCACAAAATATATCCATGCCTCCTGGTACCACATACTAGGAATATTTCATATAGATTGCAGATCTAAATGAAGAAAGAAGAAAGAAAGAACCAGCCATATAAAATATGAAAAGTTAGGGAGGAGTCTTTCTAACTATGACTCAAAAGCTAGATGTCATTAAAGAAAATATGGAAAAATATGGATAGTTTTATTAAAATATTTTAAAATTTGGCATGACAAAAATAAAACAATGTTATATTAAAAGACAAATTACAAGTTGGAGGAAAATGTTTATAATTCTTGCCACAGACAAAAGCTAAATATTTCTCTAGAAGGAGCTCCATAAACAAAATAAAAAAACAGACTATCAACCCAATTCAACAGTAAAATGAACTAAAGATAGAACTTACAGAAAATAAAATAAAAACATTTTTGAACCCAGGAAAACATACCTAACTTCATTTATATTAAAAGATATACAAATTCAAGCCCTGGCTGATGGCTCAGTGGATAGGCGCCAACCTGCAAACCCAAAGGTTGCTGGTTCAATTCCTAGCCAGGGCACATAACTATGTTGTAAGCCAGGTCTCCAGCCAAGTCCGAAGCTGGAAACAGGTGAAAAACAACCATACATTGATGTTTTTCTCCCTTTCTTCCTCCCTCCCTGCCCTTCTCTCCAAAAATAATGAATAAAATCTTTTTTTTAATATGCAAATTCAAATTATACTGAGATATAATTTCTTAGCTATTAAATTGGCAAAAATCCAGAAGTTTGAGAAACACTGTTGGCAAAGCTATGGGGAAATAAGCCCTCTCCTGTATTGCTGGTGGGAGTGTAAATTAATATGATATCTATGGAGGGCAATTTGCAGTATCTATCCAAAATGTGTATGTTCCTTAACTTAGCAAATTCACTGCTGGGAACTTATCCTATAGATACCCTGAATACACTATTCACTGAAACACTGTAATAGCAAAAATTGGAAAACAACCTAAGTGTTTATTGATAGAAAATTTGCTAATAAATGATGGTGCAGCCCTTGCTGGTATGGCTCAGTTGGTTGGGTGTTGTCCTGCAAACCGAAAGCTTGATGGTTCAATTTTCAACCAGGGCATATGCCTGAGGTGTAGGTTTGGTCCCCAGTTGGGGCACGTGCAAGAGGCAACCATTGATGTTTCTCTCCTTCTCTTTTTCCCTGTCTTTCTCCATCCCTCCCCCTCCCTCTAGAATCAATAAAAGAATAAATAAATTATAATACATATATATTGAAATATTTTACAGATATATAAAAACTATGAGAATGCTCTATAAAATGATATGGGGGAAATTTCCAGGATGCTTAAAGATATTTTTAAAATGTAGAATAGTCCTACTGTTTGTGTATAAAAGGGGGGTATATATTTATAACTACTAGCCTATGTAAAAACTGTAAAGATTCAGAGGATCTGAATCACAACAGTGATTATGGTGGGAAGGTAGAAACCAGATAGATGGGGCCAGCTATGAGAGGTATACTCATATTGTTAAAATGTGATCCTTTACTATGTACCTTTTAATCTTCAGCCATGTATGTTCTCTGTGATCCTTTTTAGTACTTAACTATGAGTTATATATTAGAATAAATTCTGATCATTTTATGCAGTTATTTATAAATTATGAATGACTTTAAAAATTTTAATCTAAAGTAATTGGTCATCTTTCAAAATTTTAAAGTTTCTAGATTTAAACAACTGTGTCTTTAAATCCCATTAGAGTGAATACCATAATACTGAGTATTTTTGACTTCTTTAAAAATATATAATACATACAATTTTACTATAATCAGATCTTCAAAAGGATTCATAGAGTATAAATAAGCTTTTTTGTATATGTTGTACACATATAATTTATACAGCCAAATTCCATTATAAGAAACTCCAAGAGACTTCTGACATTCTAAAATACTACTTTATTATATTTCTGTATCAGGAGTATATAATTAAAGTTGCCAGAAATGTATTAGCCAAGAGCTGAAACTTAAAATATTTGGTCAAAAAATTTATTTTAACATTTTTGTGCTGCTAGATTTGATCCATATTATTAGTATCATGGCAGTGTATTCTTCCCTGTCTTGGACCACACAACCTAGCGCAGAGCATGCACAGGCTGTAGGCTCAAACTATCTGGGTTCACGTCCTGTATCTGAGCAAACTAGGGCCCAGCCACATGGTGTGTTGATAAATGACCCAACAATTAATGTTGAAGGAAACAGATTTTTATTTACAGGATTCCAACCTTGGGTGGGGTGGGCTGAGAGCACTCTGCTCAGAGCTCTGTTCTCTCACAAGACCCAGCATTTCCCTTGTTTCCCACCAGGCAATAACCTAAAACCATGCCCAGAAGTTCCCCATATCCTTATCTGTTCTTTGGCTGAGCAAACAGTTCTCCATCCTCTCTGCAATGCGTACTTGTGGGTTCCAGAGTCACCTGCCTCTCACAATAACTGCCTCCTTCAGAATCTCGGGTGCGCTGTCCTCAGCCTCCACGTAGTACTTGAGGAAAACATTTACCATGTTACACTGGATCATGGTGGAGTCCAGGAAGGCACCCTTTCCAAGAGAGTGGCTTCTCTGTATGACCTTCAGAGAAGCCAGGCCTGCAGCTTCAGCATTCCTGGTCACAGTTCAGTTCAGCTCCAAGCATCTCCCATGAATCTGTGCTTGGTTAGGCAGGTCCCCGCACAGCTCCATCAACTCTCTCCTTACACCCTTTCCCCCTACATGGCTTCCTCCTCTTCTCTTTCAGACCTCATGGTGGAATCCCACTACAGATAGCATGACTGCTGCCTCCTTACTGTACCAGGCTGTGTGTTGGAATCACTACACCAAAGACCGCATGCCTGCTTCCTCAGAGAAGCAGAAGTAGCTCCTCTCTCACGACAGACAGCATGGGGGAATTCAGTTCTCTTTCAGCACACCCTTGTTTTAATGCTTGGCCCAGAACCTCCTACATCACCTCATATCTACCCCCTCCTACTATGGGCTACTTTTGTCAGTTCCCCCATATATTTTGCCTTCTCTCAGTTGGCATCTTTAGTCAGGGCAAAAGTTCTCAGTGATGCAGACATCCAGGGTGGGCATCCGCCTCCCTTGGCTATGTCACAAGTCACGATACACCCTTAAAGTCACTTAAAGTCATGCATACTTTTGCAAGGGGCAGCAGCACAGCTATCAACTTTGCATTGTTATGCAAAGTATTTTATGTCCACTTCCCCAACCAAGGTTTCTGGGGAATATTTCAGGGCCCCTCTCCACACCCCATTATAAATCCACCACTTACTAATTGTGTGACTTAGATTAAGTAATTTCACTTCTGGGAGCCTGTTTCTTCATCTTAAAATGGGAGTAATAGCCTTAGCTGGTGGCTCAGTGGATAGGTGCCAGCCTGTGAA
>PVIW01005357.1:38658-108827 GCA_004026585.1 Noctilio leporinus
TAAAAAAAAAAAAAAAAAATGGGGGTAACAATAGTAATGGCCTTATAGGATTGTTCTGATAGAAAGTTCCCACTAAGCTTTAAGTATTACCATTATAGAAGATGAGCACAACCAACTGGTAAAATTTTAGTAAAATAAACAACATGCCACAAAAGTGTTATATTTTGAAATAAATTTATTCTTATATGTAAATACATAAACCGTCATTGCTTTTTTAATTGTTAAAAAATGTCTTCACTTGCTGCAATAATAGACTTGATTTGACTGACTTTGGAATCTTGAGCACACTTTCATTAACTTTTCCTTATTCATGGACATCATAATGTTTTCAGTCTTAGCTTTAACATCCTCTTTATTGCAATGAGGTTGTTTGTGAACTTCTCTCTCACAAATGCTCCATACATAATAGTCTAAAGGATTTGCATCTGGTGAACTAGGCAGCCAGATTTCCTTTGACCAGAATTCAAAATTGACACTGAGAAATTCTGGCTTTTTTTTTTTTTTGGCATTCTGTGCTGGTGCACCATCTTGTTGGAAGTTAAAATGGCATCCATTTGTGACTTGCTTCATCCATGGTACAACTACTTCTTTCAAAACGTCAAGGTAAACATCCTGGATATTCATTGATGATTTCCTGGATTCTGTGTACAGTATCAGGACTTGTGCAATCCTTGCATACCTTATTCATTTTCCTTGTTGGTGTGGTGACATCAGGATCAGCATCATACACCTTCTTCATGTTGTCAACTGTACATAAAGGGATGTTATTAAAGTCTGCAATTTCCATAGCAGTTCTTCCTGCACATAGTCCAGAAATTATGGTCGCTTCTACATGGTATTCCTTCGACATGATGGTTGTTTTCAGAATTTAATACTTTATATCTGAAACAATGATATTAAATCATAACCTTAGAAACATAGTTTTTCAAATTTAATAAGAAGCATGTGAAATAAGGAGATGTGCCCTGGCTGGTAGCACAGTGGATAAGGTGCCGGCCTGCAAACCCAAAGGTCGCAGGTTCGATTCCCCAGCCAGGGCATATAACAAGGTTGCAAACCAGGTCTCCAGTCAGGTCTGTGGCTGGAGACGGGTGAAAGGCAACCATACATTGATGTCTCTGTTCCTCTCTGCCTCTCTCCCTTCCCCTCTCTCTAAAAAATACCAAATAAATCTTTCTTTAAAAAAATGAGTCTTCCAATAGACAATGATGGGAAAACTGGACAGTCACATGCAAAAGAATACAAAAAGGACCAAAAGTTTGGCCTTTGGGGATATTGATTTTAAGCTGGTTATTAACAAACAAAAGACTTGGAAAGAACATTTGACCCTTCTCCCACTTTCCTGTCCAAGAGATTCAGACGGAAAAACATGCTCTAGAAAAGAAACCTTAACATATTCACCTTAGCCTAATTAGAATTAAATATGGTATACAGGAAGGTGTCAAGCAGGGGCCTGGGAACGAGATCACACCATGTCCCATTAAAGCAAGAATTCACCTGCCATCTATGAGGGGGACCCCCAAAAATGGGAATTTGTTTATTAAGATATGTGTATTTACTCTTACATGTTTAAACTTCAGTCACCTTCCAAGTACTCTCTATTTGATGCAATATACCTATCAAGACACTTTTTCCATTGCTCAAAATAGTTTTTGAACTAGCAGATTTTGATGCCTTTCAGTACTTTTACTATTTTGGTACCTCCTCCACATCAGCAAAACTTTCCCTTTGAGGAGTTTTTTCACCTGGGGAAATGAAAATAAAGTCACTTAGGGTGAAATTGGTTAAATAGGGAGGGTGCAGCAGGGGATCATGCCGTTTTTTGGTTAAAACTGCTGAGCACTCAGTACAGTGGAAGGTATACTCATAAATCACCCATTATGAAATGGGCAAAAGCATTGAAAGAGTCTTCAGAACAAATCATTTAAGCCAAATGCAGCCTCTCACGACAATGCCAGCTGATGCACTGATACAGATGGGTTCCCAGAATACTCACCTGGCTGGGGAAGCCCGTACTATCAGATGCCTGCCCTCCAGAAGATAGTTCTGGGTTTTTTGGTCTCCCCTGTATGCTCTGCTCTTCCTCAATTAGCTGTAAATCACCCACTTTCACTTTTGAAATCTAAAACTGTTTCCCCTTTTTTCTTCTTTGTCCAAAATGACATATATGCCCAATTTTGCTTAATGTCCAGAATTTTCATGCTTATGTGAATTCCCCATGCACATTAAAATTTTATTTTCTCTTCTTAATCTGTCCCTGTTCATTTGGATATTAGCCCAGATAAAAGAATTTAAAAGGTGGGAGGAGAAGTACTATTTTTTTTATCCCCACAAATGAAGCTGGACCACTATCTTACACCGAACACAAAATTAACTCAAAATGGATTGAAGACTTGAAAGTAAGATATGAAATCATAAGAACTAGAAGAAAATAAGCAATAAGTGCCTTAACATTGGTCTTGGCAATGACTTGTTTTTTAACAAGAGCAAAAGCAGGAAAAGCAAAACTAGGATCAAATATATGGGGACAAAAGATGACTTGACTTTGGGTGGTGGGCCTACATGCAATTTGAGAATCATGTATCATAGAAATGTATATATGAAACCTATAAAATCTTTATTAACCAATGTCACCCCAATAAATTTAATAATAAAAAAGAAAAGCAAAAATAAGCAAGTAGGATTACATCAAACTAAAAAGCTTCTGCACATCAAAGGGAACCATCAACATGAAAAGGCAAACTACCTAATGAGAGAAAATATTTGCAGGTCACATATCTGATAAATGGCTAAAATCCAAAATATATAAGGAACTCACACACTCATTAGTGGGTGAAAAAAATCCAATTGAAAAATTAGCAGTGGATCAAATAGACATTTGTCCAAAGAAGACATACAGATGGTAAACAGATACATAAAAAGGTGTTCAGCATCACTAACCATCAGGAAAATGCAAATCAGAACCACAATGAGGTATCACCTTCTTGCAGAGTAGGAGAAGGCCAAAAATCCCTCACTTTGCAGTTTGGGGATGGGGGTGGGACACTGAAGTGAGCCATTTTTCCTAAGAGAGTACTTTGCATATCTAAGACTGGTAACTAGTGTCTTAGTTATGCAAATAACTGAAAAAACCTCTTACCCTAGGAAGATGGGAGGGGTTTTTGACCAAAGAATGGTGAGGAAAGAGCTTACAGGGCTGCAAGATTTCACAGGTGGACACATTGGTCACCCCACCACCACCTCACAGGTCATCACCATGGTTTAAAATAGGGCGGCAGCCATCAATTTCTCTCCCTCCCCCTCCCTCCCCCTCCCCCCCCCTCTCTCTCCCTCCCTCTCTCCTGAAGGACCTGCAGATAGACACACAGCCTGAGAAACAGGAAACAACTCACCTGGTTGGGGGCAGGAAGTAAAGGGAGGAAGGAAAACATACCATTTTCACAGAAATAGGGAATTACATTTGGTATAAGAGTCCAGGAGTGTGAGCAACATCCTCCCCTAATTGAGTATAGCAGCTGCCAGGAACTTGAAATTTATAACTGGAATGCTAAGTTGTGTGCTGTTGTGTTTCTGAAAGAGGGTATCTTTTGTTTATCTGTTTTTGTTTTTGTTTTTTAAGATTTTATTTATTATTTTTTTGGGGGGAGGGGAGAGAGGCAAAGAGGGAGAGAGACATCAATGTATGGTTGCTTTTCATCTGGCTCCAGCTATGGACCTGGCTGGAGACCTGGCTTGCAGCCTGGTTATGTACCCTAGCTAGGAATCAAACCAGTGACCTTAGGGTTCACAACCCAGTGCCTTATCCACTGTGCCACCAGCCAGGGACTGCTTATCTATTTTAAAGCTAGCCTAATCAGTCAGGACTGTATATTTTGGGTATTTTTAAAGGGAGTGGGATTTAACAGCATAGTTGCACCTTTAATATAAATTTGTATACCCCTCAGATAAACAAAATACCTTTCCTTTACACCAAACTCTGTTATTATGAGTTTTCCTTTTTGGCAATGGGCAAAATGAGCCCATTAAAACTGAGGACCCCCTCAAAGGGCCCTGTTACAACCTCACACATGTCAGAATGACTATCATCAAAAAGATAAAAGTGTTGGGCAGGATATAAAGAAAAGGGAATCCTTGTACACTAACTTGAAAAGACATCTGCACCCCCATGTTCACTGCAGCATTATTTACAGTAGCCAAGATGTAGAAGCAACCCAAGTGTCCATCAATGGATGAATAATAAAAATGTGATTATATATAATAGAATATTTCCAGCCATAAAAAGAAGAAAAGCTTGCCATTTACAACAACATCAATGGACCTTGGAGGCATTATGCTAAGTAAATTAAATCAGACAGAGAAAGACTAATACTGCATGATCCCACTTACATGTGGAATCTAAAAAATAAACAAACAAAATAAAATGAACTCATAGATACAGAGAACAGATTGGTGGTTTCCAGAAGTAGGGCAGGTGGGAGCTGGAGGGGGTGGGGGGTGGGGGGGATGAAATATGTGAAGTGAGCAAAGGGCGCAAACTTCAGTCATAAATAAGTCATGGAGATACAATACACAGCATGATGACTATAGCTAACAATACTGTACTGCATATTTGAGTACCTAAGACAAAATCTTAAAAGTTCTTACCACAAGAAAAAATTGTAACTATACATGGTGATAAATATTAACTTGACTTATTGGAGTGACCATATCACAGTTTATACAAGTCACGAATCATTATATTGTGCACCTAAAACTAATATAATGTTATATGTCAATTATACCTCAATATAAAAAAGGAAAAAAAAAGATATAGAAAACAGAAAGTTTATCTATAAGCCATCACAAACACACACATTCAAAAGCAAAAGAAAATTTTCTTCAAGTCAGTATTTTCCTCTGAGAAGTGTGTTGGAAGGTTGATCATCATTATATGGTGGGGAAAGCTAGCAGGAGAGAGAAGCACACCTAATTTGAACAAATACTGAATCAATGACACTACAATTTTGATTCTGGAAGAAGACAGCCTATTGTCTACATATTGCAAACAAAGAAAGTAAAGCTTAACAAAGGTACTTCGCTTTGGGGTGACACAGAAGACAGTGCTTTCCAACAGGGGGCATGCGACCTGAAGGAGTCACATCAGAATTTGTGGGGCAGGGTACAGCAGAGATAGGATGAGACAGTTACCTTTAACAATTGGCCAAACTATCAGAGGAAGGAGATCACTATCAAAAAGGAGGAAGTTGCAACTTCAGAAAGAAATTATTATTGATTTGCATCTCTACCATACTGTTCCCTCTAACGCAGATGGATTTCCTTTGGCGGTTTGTTTTGAGGATGAGGAATAATGATTAATCATAAAGAAACGTATTTATCTTTCCTTCCCCAGGGGTGAATTGAAACCTGATTCCCTATCTTCCCAGGCTTCCCATTGCAATAATGAAATTCCATTACATTGAAAATGCTGTAATTCCCCACGGGGTTAATTGTAATTGGACTTGACCTATATGGATACAGTAGTGATAAGAACAAAAAGATTGGGAAATTAAAAGAAAGAAAAGAAGAGCATTTAGATTTTCTTTGCTGGCTTTGCTTTAATTCAGTTCCACAATGTCTGTTAAAAACGTGCTTAATTTCTGATGAGGAAAAAACAGTGCAGAATAATAAAGATAAAGAGCCAAACAGCTCGCGAATTCAGTGGTCGCTGTACAATTATCAGGGTTTGTTCTTCTCCCTTCACCTCCACCCTACACCACCAGCACCACCACCACTACTGATCAATTCTCATTATTAGCTCTTAGAAAAGCAGACCATCCCTGGGACAAACCTGGCTTCAGATCAGAGAGTCAATATTCTCCAGTAACAATCTGCCAAAAAACGCAGTTCAGGCACATTTAAAGTGTGTCTCCCCGGAGGAAAGCAAGAAACAGAGGCCATTGCGGGGGGCCTCGCTATTAAGTTTGATTCAACCACAGCTGCCTTGACATTTCTAAGCCGGTCAGGGTTAGCTTCAGAAAAGGCGAGTGAGCAAATGCAGAGTGACAGCAACCACAGCACAGAGGCTGCCTGCTTCAGGAAGTTTACCCAGCACCCTTTGCAATTCGCCCCTCCCTGCGCTGCTGACACCCCCCCCCCGCCCCCTCCCCCTGTCCCCCGCTCTCTGCCCCCAGGAGGGCAACACGTGTGGGGAACAGTGGCCTTACTTAAAAAATAATTTATGAGGCATAGGCCAAGTAACAAATGAAGAATGCTTCTCCTAAAGAACCTTTGGAGTTGCAAGACGGAGAATGAACCTTAAATACTTATGTTAGTGTGCGCATATGTATGTACAGGAAATCGCCATTTTTGTAGTGAAAAAGTGTTCAAGCATACATAATTTTACATCATTCGGCCATATATACTTACAGTTTGCAAATATAACAAACATAAAAAATGAAGTGGGATAGAAGTGAGCTTGGAGAGGTCAGCTGTTAAGCAGTGATGAGTAGAGAGTAAATGGCTTATTTACATGTGGCAAGTTGTTAAAAATCCATCTTTGACTAGTTTGATTTAATTGTACTCAGTACTTAAATTATAGGTGAAATTTTAATTTTAAAAACCATTTAAGATTTTTATTTTAAAGACTATTTGAAGCCCTGGCTGGTGGCACAGTGGATAAGGCACCAGCCTGCGAACTCAAAGGTTCAATTCCCAGCCAGGGCACATAACCAGGTTGCAAGACAGGTCTTCAGCCAGATCCTTAGCTGGAGGCAAATGAAAAGCAACCATACATTGATCTCTCTCTCTCTCTCTCTGCCTCTCCCCCTACCCCTCTCTCTAAAAATAACAAATAAAATATTTTTAAAAATTAAATTAAAAATTTAAAAACTGTGTTAATGATAGTAGTAATGAAATAAGATACAAACTGTGATCAAATTCCAATTCTGTTTTAAATGGGTACAAAAATAGACTGTATAACATACTCAAATTTTTCACATTTCTGAATTGTATAAATTTTCCTATCGTTTCCAAATTGTGATCATTTACAGATTTTCCTTCCTTTTCTTTTCCCCCAACAATCAAAACATTGATTGTTGACCCTATTGAGCATGCAATAATTCCATAATCAAAAATATTTAGATACATGCATTAATTTCCTTATCTGTATTCTTATTACAAGATTTTTATTCTCTTGAGAACTAGCAGTACAATATTTTTAAATACAAAACCTCTTTACAAAGTAAAGTAGAAGATGGGCCCCTAATGCATTATGAAAAAGAAGTAAAATTGCCTTATATGGGACTGACTGAGGGATTTGTTGTGCTAGAGAGGAAAAGGAGGGGAAAGAGTAAAGAACAATTAAGCAGAAAAGAAAAAGGAATACATTAATACAAAGCTATGTATATTAACAATAACTGTTAATCCCACACATACACTTATGCACATAAAAAATAGAGACTGGTACCCCTGGCTGGTAGCACAGTGGATGGGGCGCCGGCCTGCAAACCCAAAGGTCGCAGGTTCGATTCCCCAAGCCAGGGCACATAATCAGGTTGCAAACCTAGTCTCCAGTCAGGTCTGTGGCTGGAGGCAGGTGAAACGCAACCATACATTGATGTCTCTCTCCCTCTCTGCCTCTCTCCCTTCCCCTCTTTCTAAAAATAATGAAATAAAATCTTTAAAAAATACATTTAAAAAATTTCTATTAAAAAAAAATAGAGACTGGAAGAAACAACAGTGGGTTATCTTTGCTGTGGATTATTTTTTTTCTTCAGAATTTACCATGTTTTTTTAATGATCAACAGTAAACATGTATTAATTTTATAATCTGGAAAAAGTTATCCTAAAAATCAGAGGAGTTCAGACAGATTAAGAAAAAGGAGCCCCGGCTGGTGGCACAGTGAATAAGGCACCAGCCTGCGAGCCCAAAGGTTGCTAGTTCAATTCCCAGCCAAGACAATATAAACAGATTGCAAGCCAGGTCTCCAGCCATGTCCTTAGCTGGAGGCAGGTGAAAGGCAACCATACATGATGTCTCTCTCTCCCTCTCTGCCTTTCTCCCTTCCCCCCTCCCTAAAAATAATAAATAAAATCTGAAAAAGAAAAAGAAAGAAGGAAAGGAAAAGGAAAGGGGCATTCCAAGTATATGAAATACATTGAGCAACATTATATGGATGAAGTAGCTTTAGAGTAGCATAATAGGGTAGACATAGCCTGGGTGCAATAACTGAGTCAGTCTGAGTGATACCAAGAGCTCTTCTGAGAGATGTGGGAGCGAAACTTTAAAAAAGTGCATTAGGATTTGATGAAGGCCCGGAACATTAGTGCAACCCTCTAGGACCTGGCTGACTGAGACTGGAAGAGAATCAGGGGAAGCCTAGGATGCTGAGCTGCTCCATACAAGTTTGTTACTGAGACTAAATCCTAGCAGGATTGCCAGGTCAACCTAAAGTAACAGACTATTTAAAAGTTCTGCATAAATCATTGTGGATGAAGAACATGAGTCAAGGAATCTATTCAACCCAGATGCCAGACTGCTAAAGCACAGGGAAGTCAGAGTGATAAAGCAAGAGAATTAGCGTGAGGTGTTCAGACCAGGCTGAGTCTGAGGCCAGGTTATAATTGAGGCCACAGATACCAACCACTAAGGCAAGAATTCTTAACCAGAACATCAAAATCATTTATGAAGCTTGCTTTTTTTTTTTTTTTTTTTAATACAAACACATGCCTTATACTATCCCCTGTGGGTGACCCATGTACTCTCTAGGTATGACCTTATATAAACAAACCCCCATTTGACACCACCCAGGGTTACTCCTTCTGGGGATGCACATGTGATGGAATGACTGTTGGAGTCTATTGGATTGTGCGCTTTGGCTTACTGCCTCCTAACCCAAGAAGTTCAAATGATGGATCCCAACAAAATTTCTACAGTCCTACATCATCCAGGTTGTTCTTTGGGTCCAGCCTACCTTTCATCAGGGTGAGTACCTTGCCAACAAATCTATTCAAAGAGGGCTATTCATCCAGCTCCTGGGTGCGTAAATCCAAGCTATTCAGCAAACTAGAGAGACTTCACTGACGCTACAGTGGTAACCTCCTTCAACCCCAAAGTGTCTATTCCTAGAAGGGCCCAACATGTCCAGGCTCGGTTGGTACTATTTTTTCACAAATGAACCCAAAGTCACAGCTTTCCAAACCTCCCTGAAGATAAGAATCTCAGATTTCTGGGCCCAAACCTAGATCAACAATTACAATTTCCAGGGAAGAGATCTGGTAATCTAGTCTAGACAAATAATTTTACAGCCAGAACATACTCGTACTTCTTCTGCAAATGCATCTCTGTCTAACCCCAAAGCCCAGATCATTTGGGTGAAAGGGCTTCTGCAGAGGCTGCCTTCAACACAGCCTGAGAGACACTTTCCCTTGAGAGCATCTCCATTGACTGTGGGTTTACTAGAAGTTCAGTGAAAACAGAACTTTTCTAGTTCTAGCACCCTTGTCTAATGTAGTCTCAAATCCTTTTCTGAAAGAAGCAGGCACGCAAATAGGGCCCCACCCAGAAGTGGATTATAGAACAGAATCAGGGGTCCCAGCACCTGCATCAGCTCAGCTAGAGATTTCACAGGAGCATAGCCCCATCCAGTTCTGTTGACATCCATCTGATAGCCTTCTCCAGCCACTTGACCTGAAATGGTTGTGTGAGCCATTATCATCCTCCTAGAGCAGCCACTTTGTTTTTTATGGCCTAGCCATTTAAATCCAAACTCCAGTCTGGACTAGGGATATGGATGCATACTTGGTCCACTAGTTCTTTCAGGAACCTTACCTATTTCAGTGTTCAACCCATTGCAGGGCCTATGCATGGGTGCCCTGGTGAAATAAAAACAAACAGGAATGGGTAGATCCACAGGAAACAGTAGTCTGCCTTACAATATTCCTAATCCCTTGGCAGGCTTCTTTTGAAAGAACCTGGAAAAACCCAGAGTCCATCCCCAATTCACAATGAAGACTAAAAGCTGAGAGCAAGAGTGAGACTCTGGAACAAAGGGCCAAATGTAATAAAAGCATATCTCAATCAGGACATGGTATCTATTACATATAATCCTGTTATCATGGATATCGCTCTTCTCAGCCAGCTTCAGGCTTGCTTCTACTAGTAAATAGCGTATTGCTTTAGCAGAAGGTGCTTTAACCACCTTCATAGCTTTGACCTCTTCCACCACTGCAACTTTCCAGGTCACAACTTATCTTTTCTCTGGCTGGGTACAACTAGACCAACCACAAAGAAATAAACTTCTGTCCTTTTTCAAAACCTTTTTCTTGGAAGTGAATTCCAAGTGGAAAGGGCTCAGTATACCCAGAAGCTACCATATCTAATAAGAGAACCTAAAGAAAATTTGCAAGATTTTTGAGCAAAAGAAGTACAATGAAATCTGTGCTTTAAGAAAGATAATGGCAGGTGTTGGGAGGATGTGGAGAAAAGGGAACCCTGGTGCACTTTTGGTGGGAATGCAGACTGGTGCAGCCACTATGGAAAACAGTATGGAGTTTCCTAAAAAAATTAAAAATGGAACTGCCTAACAACCCAGTGATTCCATTTCTGGGTATTCAAAGAAAACCAAAACACTAATTCAAAAGAACATATGCACCCCTATGTTCATTGAGGCATTTTTTTTTTTTTTTTACAACAGCCAGGCTATGAAAGCAAACCCAGCACCCATCAATAGATAAGTAGATTGAAAAAAAAAAAAAGCTGTACTACATACATTTGAGTACAATGAAATATTATTTGGCTATTAAAACATAATGAACTTTTACCATTTGCAACAGCATGGGTGGACCCAGAGTGTATTATACTCCATAAAAATAAGCCAGTCAAAAAAAAAAAAAAAAAAGACAAATACAATATGATTTCACTTATATGTGGAATCTAAAGAACAAAATTAAAAACAAAATTGCAGCCCTGGCTGGTAGCACAGTGGATAAGATGCCGGCCTGCAAACCCAAAGGTCGCAGGTTCAATTCCCAGCCAGGGCACATAACCAGGTTGCAGACCAGGTCTCCAGTCAGGTCTGTGGCTGGAGGCAGGTGAAACACAACCATACATTCATGTCTCTCTTCCTGTCTGCCTCTCTCCCTTCCCCTCTCTCTAAAAATAATGAAATAAAATCTTTAAAAAAAAAAATTGAAGTAGATTCAGACACAGAGAGAAAACTGGCAGTTTCCAGAGTGGAGGTAGCTTGGGGGAGTGGGTGCAAGAGGTGAAGAGACTAAGAAACATAAATTGGTAATTACAAAATAGTCACGAGGAAGTAAGTTCAGCATAGGGGATATAATTAATAATATTGTGATAACTGTGTATGGTGCCATTTGGGGTATTGGGAATATCAAGGGGAAATACTATATCAAGTATATGATTGTCTAACCATTAAGCTGCACCCCCAAAACCAATACATAATGGAAAAGAAGGAGCAGAAAGTTACTCTGGCATCAAAGGGATGGATTTGAAGGTCATAGTTATCGAACTCATAAAAGGGTTATTAAAATAATCAAATATGAGAGTCTAAAGTCTAAACTTGCAGGTGGTAATGTGAAAGAAGATACATATTTTAGAGACATTGAAAAAGAACAATCAACAAATTTCAGTGAGTAAGTTGTGCACTGTGCAGAGAAAATGAAAGCCTAAGAGAGAATGCTGATGGGACTAACATGACTTGAAAAGATATAAGAAAATCAGATATTGAAGAAAGCTGGTATTCCTGAGAGAGTGAGCAATGTTAGGGATTATTTAGATAAAGCAAATCACTATTGAGAAAACAGCGCACCAAGCTCCATGCACCGATAGGGAAACAAAATTTGATTTCCTTTGTGTACATGTGAATGTGCTTACTGTTTTCTAAATTCAAGAATAGCTCGGCTAAGAAAAACAATCTGAATAGACGATCCACGGAGGAAGAAATTCAAATGGCCAGTAAACATTTTAAAATATACTTAATAGTGGAATTGCAGCTGAGAGGGATTAACTTCTAAAAATAGAATATAAAGCAAAAATCCAGTGTAGTTTAGCCAATTACCCTTGAAAATCTCTTAACTCTCCCCAAAATACAGTATACAAGGTTTGGTAGACAGAATCCTACATGTATGCATGAATAATATATAATGGATTGTGTTGGGGGGTCCACCTTCTGTTGTAGTAATTCACTAGGAGAACTCACAAAACTCAGAGAAGCTCTTATACTTGTGGTTATGGTTTATCACAGTAGAGGAAAAGAGTTTCAGAAAGCAGAGTCTAGAAGAAACCAAGCATAAGTTTCCAGTTACCTTCTGTCAGCAAAGTCACAGAGACAGTGCCTAATTCTCCCAGCAACAATGTGGGACAGCACATGTGAAGAACTGCCAACCAGGGAAACTCACCTTAGCCTTGATGCCCAGGGTTTTTATTGGGAGCCAACTGCATAAACATGAAGCACCTATTGACTGACCTTAGTCAGTCCCAGTCCCCCAGAAGTCTGAGACAGTGTGACCCAGAGCCACAAATAGGTGTTCAGCATAAATCACACTGTTTACATAAACTATCTGGTATAGCCTATACAAAGACACTCCTATCAGACAGGATATGCTAAGGCCTTTAGAGCTGCTCTGCCAGGAGCTTGTCAAAGGCTGGTCCCAAAGACCTTTGGAATTTGTAGGATTTAGACACCTATGGCTGCTGGGTGAACACTTTAGCCACATTCACATAAAAATATGGACTATATACTAGGTTATTTTTTAAGTATATTTTATTGATTATACTGTTACTTTTGCCCAAGTTATTTTTTTCCCTTTGCTTCCCTCCATCCAGTACACCCTTTTTTTCTAACAGCCCTACCCTCCTTAGTTCATGTCCATGGGTCATGCATGGAATTATTTGGCTTTACCCTTTCTTATACTATTCTTAAGATGCCCCTATTTTGTACCCACCAATATGCTTCTTAATCCCTATACCATTTCCCCATTTCTCCCTCTTCCCCCTCCCTGCTGATAACCCTCCAAATGATTCCCATATCTATTATTTTGTTCTGGTTCTGGTTGTTTGCTTAGTTTGTGTTTGTTTTAATTTTTTAGGTCCTGTTGTTGTTAGTTTGTTTCATTTTAGTATTCCTAGTTTTGATCTTCTTCTTTTTCTTAAATAAGCCCCTTTAGCATTTCATATAGTAATGGCTTGATGATGATGAACTCCTTTAGCTTTACCTTGTCTGGGAAGCACTTTATCTGCCCTTCCATTCTAAATGATAGCTTTGCTGGATAGAGCAATCTTGGTTGTAGGTCCTTGCTTTTCATTACTTTGAATACTTTTTGCCAGGCCCTTCTTGCCTGCAAAGTTTCTTTTGAGAAATCAATTGATAGACTTTTAGGAACCCCTTCATAGGTTAACTCTGCTTTTCTCTTGCTGCTCTTAAGGTTCTCTCTTTAACTTTTGGCATTTTTAATTATGATGTGTCTTGATGTGGTCCTCCTTCAGTCTAGCTTGTTTGGGAGTCTCTGTGCCTTCTGGACTTGTATGTCTAGTTTCTTCACCAAATTAGGGAAGTTTTCCTTAATTATTTTTTCATATACTTTCAATTTCCTGCTCTTCCTCTTCTCCTTTTGACACCACTTTGATTCAGATGTTAGCATATTTAAAATACCCAGAGATTCCTAGGCCTCCCCTCATTTTTTTCAATTCTTGTTTCTTCATTCTGCACTGATTGTTTATTTCTTCCTCATGTCCCAAATTGTTGATCTAAACCCCAGATTCCTTCCCTTCACCATTGGTTTTGTGCATTTTCCTTCGTTTCACTTAGCATAGCCTTCATTTCTTTCCTTATACGATTGTCATACTTAATCTTGTCTGTCAAGTCTGTGAGCATCATTATAACCAATGTTTTAAACTCTGAATCTGTTAGGTTGGCCATCTCCTCATCACGTAGTTCTCCCACTGGAACCTTGATCTGCTCCCTCTTTGGGGCCATATTTCTCTGTCTCAACTTAACAGGCTCTGTGTTTGCCTCTGTGTCTTAAGTAGAGCTATTGCACCTATTATGCTGTAAGGGAGGAAACTTGGATATTTGTCACTGCAGGGTGACCCATTTTACCACATGTGGCACTGTATGTGGGGAAGGGGTCTGAGAGGGAACAATGCCACTTGCTCAGCACTCACCCCTTTTCCAGGTATTTCACCCACTTCACATATGGGACTGGCTCCTCTCTAGCTGTTGCCCTGGTTGTGGTTCCCAGGGTGGGTGGGTTTGTGGACATTCTAGGACCATGAAGTCCCTCTAAACAAACAGGCTATGCTGAGAGACTGGCAGTTTCTTCCTCTGTCCCAACACCCTCTGGTTTTCACAGTCAGAAACAATGAGGCTTTATTTTTCCTGGCACTGGAACTGTGGACTGCTTATCTGGTCTGAGGCTGGGGTCGCTCCTCAGATGTCCCTCCCGACTTTTATAATGTGTGACTGTTACCAAGCAAAGGGGGACTCATTCAAATGGCACCTTGGTGTAAGACCCAACAGTTAGTGTTGAGAAAACAGGTGTTTATTTACAATATTCCAACCTTACGGGGGCTGAGAGCACTTCTTCTTAGAGCCCTGTTCTCTCACAAGACCCAGTGTTTCCTTTGCTCCCCAAAAGGCTGTAAGCCAACCACAAACCCAATAGTTCCCCATTTCTTATCTGTTAGCTCTCTCCTTCAGGATCTGGGGTACATTGTCATCAGCCTCCATGTAATAGTCCAGCAAAGCCTATGCTGTGTTATACTGGATCATGATGAAGTCCAGGAAAGGCACAACTCCTAAGAGAATGTAGTGTCCTCTCCACACGTCCCAAATTCTAAGAGTCCAGATAAGAGTCCAGGTCTGCAAGGCAGAGTCCTTAGTGGCTTCACAGTCACCTGGAACAAGCACAAAGTATTAGCATGCATGCTTTCTCACCAGGCCAGACCACATGGCTGGATCCTGATTGCAAACTGCCTAGCTGCTTCTTCTCAATGGCAACTACAACCTGCTCTTCTAACATGCTCCTTCCATTGTGCTTCTTCTCATGGCAGATGGTGGAGCCCTTCTTTCCTTTCAAGCAGCATAGCCACCTTCTTTCATATCAGGCTTCATGGTGGGCTGGTGGGGTCCTCCTGCAGTCTTTCAAACCATGTGGCCCAGCACCCCAAATGACTGTTGCCTTTTATTTAGATCCTAACCATGGTCTCCGATGCAGTGGTTGAGTGACCAATCATGACCACCCACAGGAATCTCTCGTAGGTCCCATGAACTCTCCACCATCACTCAATGGTCAAAGTTCCCCCATCTCCCTGGTGCCAGGCAGTGGCCACAACTATCTGCATCACTAAGAAACTAGCTACCAGCTATAGATATGTAAAGCACCTTAAAAGCTGTATTATTTCCTCCCCCCAACCACCAAACCCAAGGGCTGTGGGGAATTTGGGGATGGCTATATGACTGTACTTTCCACTGCCACCACCACAGCCTCCACACAGAATCCTTTCCACCCCAGCTCTGCCTCTCCTACCCATCTAGATGAGCATTACTTCTTTATATCTTTGTTAGACTTCCATGCAGTTCAATTTTCTGGTAGTTCTGGTTGTTCTTCGTTTTACAGTAGTTGTATTCCTTCTTATGGTTGTGGAGGGAGGCCTAGTTATTATGTAAAACATAACTGTATAACACTATCCTTAAAGACTAGAATAATAATTCCTCTTTTAAGGATAACAGATTTTTTAAGAAAAATTGTTTTAAGATTTCATTTATTATTTTTAGAGAGAGGGGAAAGGAGACAGGCAGAGAGGGAGAGAGACATTACTGTATGGTTGCCTTTCACCTGCCTCCAGCTACAGACCTGGCTGGAGACCTGGCTTGCAACCTGGTTATGTGCCCTGGCTAGGAATCAAACCATGACTTTTGGGTTCTCAGGCTGGTGCCTTATCCACTATGCCACCAGCCCAGGCTCAGGAATAACAGATATTAATAAAGGTCTACATTCAAGGATGATAGTAAAAAAGCAAAAATTTGAGAACAATCTAAATGTCCAAGACTAGAAAAACAGTCAAATAAATCACGATACATTCATTTCTTGGACTACTATGTACTCATTAAAATCCAGATAGTGTTAAGTAAAAAATTATAATATATAATAAACCTTCATTATTCATAGGTTCTGTATTTGTAAATTTACCTATTCTCTGAAATTATTTGCAACCCCAAAGTCAGTAATTGCAATGCTTGTATGACAAAAATTATGAGTCTTCTGACAAATAATTTTCCTGCTGAGGTTGGCCTTGTTTCAGTTCCCTTACTGAAAACTAATGTCCTTTTCACTGTCTATTTACTGCCGTATATTTCACATTTTTGTGCTTTGGAGGAGGTGGGCAATTTCACTGTTTTAAATGGCCCCCAAGTAAACCGCTGAAGTGCTGCCTAGTGTTTCTGTGGTCAAGAAGGCTGTGGCATACCTCATAAAGAAAACACATGTGACCCTGGCTGGTAGCACAGTTGGATAAGATGCCGGCCTGCAAACCCAAAGGTCGCAGGTTCGATTCCCCAGCCAGGGCACACAACCAGGTTGCAAACCAGGTCTCCAGTCAGGTCTGTGGCTGGAGGCAGGTGAAAAGCAACCATACATTGATGTCTCTCTCCCTCTCTGCCTTTCTCCCTTCCCCTCTTTCTAAAAATAATCAAATAAAATCTTTAAAAATAAATAAATAAATAAATAAAAGAAAACACATGTATTTCATAAGGTTCATTCAGGCATGAGTGTTAGTGCTATTAGCCATGAGTTCAAAGTTAATTAACAATACATATTAAGTAAACTGTCTTTAAACTGAAACACACATAAAACAAATTTATGTATTGACGGACTAATGAAAATATTGTGACCAGAGGCTCATAGGAACCTAACCCTGTACTTTTTTTAGAATCAATGTTTCAGCATTCACTAATTCATAACTTTATAGAAGATAACTACTGCAAATAATGAAAACTGTGTATACATATGCAACATGTTTATCAAGGATATATATCAAGATATTAATAGTGCTTATCTTTAATAATAAGAATGTGGTTGCTTTATTTTTTTCTTTATACTTCAGTATATTTATCTAACTTTCTATCAGCAACATGTGCAAGATAATTGATTAAAAGTTAGTTATATAATAAATAAATGTAAGACCCTGAAAATAGATTATGCTATTTAAAGACTTCAGTAACATTCAGGAAGCCATAAAGGGTGGACACTAATGTTTCTAAAGGTACTGGCAGCATAAGTAACCACAGAAAAGAACCATCTAGGTGCATACATGGGTTGTCCCTCTGAATGGTTGGTGGGAGACAGTAAAGAAAGGTGACGATAATATTATGCTAACTCAAAAAAATAAAAGAAAACAAAACTTCATTCTATTCATTGTCAAAGGCATGGAAGGGAAAAGTCTTGTTGGCCTGCCTCTTTCAGTCCATTGCATAAATAAAGCTTATTTGTGAGCTGGGAGTTTAAAATGACAGAGAGTCCCCGATTTGCTCCCACACACTGAGGTTCCCACACTGATGCTTGGTAGAGTTACTAATGCTTCTATGAGCCTTGCAAAGCCAACGCATCCCACCTCATATAGTGGTCAGGTGGGCTTAAGTGAATGTGCTGTTTGAAAATCAATGCTGAGTCCATGAAAGGGCATTGCAGCAGTGTCACTGCGTCACTCGGGGGTTTTCTCCGGGAATCTGCGTGTTGTCAGCACTTCACCCTCACATTACTTCTAGGCAACAGCAGCTGCTGCAACATATCTTCATCCTTGGTTTCTTTCAACTCCGGAGAACCGCATAGACCCGGCTCTCATTTATGCCAACTCTTCCTTTGCGAAGGATCCCTCAAGGTTTCATTAATCTTTCAAGCTTGCCCCAGAAGTCACTGCTGCTATTTTGGGGCAAAGCACTGCCGGAAATCATGCAGAAGCCAGAATGGCCATTTGAATTAAGAAACCGAAGGACATCCCCACTATAGGGAGCTGGGGAAACCTGCATGTGACTAGTTAACCTGGTATTCCATCAGGGTTCTCCCTCTGACAAAGGAATAATGGCTGCTGTTGGCCCTGAGATGAGGTTCTCACCCTGGGAGTCCAAAACGCTTTTAGAAAAGGTGGACCCTAAAGAATAAAATTGAACTCAAAGGGTACCCTTTGAGACAAAAAATTGACACATCTTAAAAGGAATACTAACGTAATGGAGTTTCCTTATACAATATTCTCAAAAACCCAAAGAAATTAATTTTCCTCTGATACAATGCAGCTAGGTATTAGTGAGAAAGAACTTCATGAAAAACATAAGGTCAAATGCATCAAGCAGGGAGAACACAAAGCAATTAATGTGAGAGGAAAAGAGAGTGACGGCTCTAAAAGAAACGGAAATAGGGTATTACCATTCTTTTGATGGTCACAGGCCAAGCTCTCTTCAGCAGGAAAAGGTTTCATTAACTAAATGGCCTAGAAGCATTTAACAAAAATGAATCAGAGACTGTGTTTCCTGGACAGGGAAAGGAAAAAGTTTATTTAAAATGAGAACTCAAGAAAATTTTCAAAACAAAAATTTCTCCTTAACTACTTAAAATCAACAGGTAAAGAAAAATACGTCAGACCTATGGGCAAAGAGCATGACCAGACAAGTCACCAAAAAAAAAAAAAAGGGGGACAGGCAGGGAGGAGGGGGCGGAAGCTGGCTGGTGGCTCAGTGGATAAGGCACCATCCTGCAAACCCAAACATCACTGGTTCAATTCCCCAGCCAGGGCACATAACCAGGTTGCAAGCCAGGCCTCCAGCCATGTCTATAACTGAAAGCAAGTGAAAGGCAACCATATGCTGATGTTTCTCTCTATTTCTTCCTCCCTCCCTTCCCTTCTCTCTAAAAATAATGACCAAAATCTTTTTTTTTTAAACTTTGCTAATGAACATTAAAAGCTGCTCAACTTCTCTTATTTATTAATCAAATAAAAATTAAAACAATAATTCTACCTATCAGATTGACAAAGATGTAAAAATTGATGATATTCAATGTTGACAGGAGGGTAAGGAAACTTAAATGGAGAAATACTCTTGTTGAAATTGTTAAGTAGTACAAGTCTTTTGGAGGAAAATGTAGCAATTTTGATTACATTTTTAAGATTCATCTCCTTTGACTCAACATTTCTTCTTTTTTTAGAGAGAGAGGAAGGGAAAGAGGCAGAGAGTGAGAGAGACATCAATGTATGGTTGCCTTTCACCTGCCTCCAGCTACAGACCTGACTGGAGGCCTGGCTTGCAACCTGGTTATGTGCCCTGGCTAGGGAATTGAACCAGTGACCTTTGGGTTTGCAGACTGGTGCCTTTATCCACTGTGCCACCAGCCAGGGCAACATTTCTATTTTTTTTTTTTTAAAGATTTTATTTTATTATTTTTAGAAAGAGGGGAAGGGAGAGAGGCAGAGAGGGAGAGAGACATCAATGTATGGTAGCGTTCCACCTGCCTCCAGCCACAGACCTGACTGGAGACCTGGTTTACAACCTGGTTATGTGCCCTGGCTGGGGAATCCAACCTGTGACCTCTGGGTACGCAGGCCAGCGCCTTATCCACTGTGCTACCAGCCAGGGAACTATTTTTAATCATTTGTCCCACAAAAGTATACAAGGGTGTTCAGTACAACATTGTTTATAATATTTTTTAAATCTTTTAAAAACCTAGAATAAGCCAACTCTCTATTAATTGAGGCTAGTTAAATAACTACAGTACTTATAATGGAATACTATACATTTGTTTAAAAGAATACTTATCTTTACACATAAGGATGCATTAAGTAATAAAGCAACTTTCAAAATAGTATGAATTAGTGCACCCTCACCTGCAAATGTAGCCTAGTAGATAGCTTAGTATAAATTAACCTTTGTTTAGTTTATAACTTTGCCTTAATTAGCCTGTAACCCTACTTTTAGAGTGCTAAAACTTACAAGGTTTTTGTAATACTATCTTTTAATTTGCTGAAAGTCTCATGGAAAGACCAAGACTTAGTTGGATATTTATGCAGACCCACATACCCCCTGATGCTGATGGCCAGATCATCTTTTTAGGAACAAGCCCAGGATGTTTTGCAGGGCCAGGGGGTCAACTGGCTGAAATCACCTAAGACTAACAAGAGCAGTACCCTCCAGTGACCTTCTCATGACCTTTTCTCATTATTCCCTCATTATAATAATAAAATCTCCACCCAGGGAGTTTTTCTGACATTTTTGAACATGCAATGGATATACAACCATGTTTTCTTTCTTTTTATTTTTTTACTTTTACTTTTTGCTCTTAGAAGGAATTTTTATTCTTTATCTTTTTAAGTATATTTTATTGATTATTCTGTTACAATTGTCCCATTTTTCCCCTTTGCTCCCCTTTCCTTCCAGCAATCCCACCCCCCTTAGTTCATGTCCACTGGTGCTGCCTGTATGTTCTTTGGCTTCTCCCTTTCCTATGCTATTCTTAACTTCCTCCTATCTATTTTGTTCCTACCAATTATGCTTCTTAATCCCTGTACCATTTCCCCTCTCCCCACTCTTTCCCTTCCTAGTTGATAACCCTCCCAATGATCCCCATACCTATGATTCTGTTCCTATTCTGATTACTTGCTTAGTTTGCTTTTGTTTTTATTTTTTTAGGTTCTGTTGTTGATAGTTATGGGTTTGTTATAATTTTAATGTTCATAGTTTTTATCTTTTTTCTTAAATAAGTCCCTTTAGTATTTCATATAATAATGGGTTGATGATGATGGACTCGTTTAGCTTTACCTTGTCTGGGGAGCACTTTATCTGCCCTTTCATTATAAACTATAACTTTGCTGGATAGAGTAATCTTGGTTGTAGATCCTTGCTTTTCATCACTTTGAATACTTCTTGCCAGGCCCTTCTTGCCTGCAAAGTTTCATTTGAGAAATCAATTGATAGCCTTATAGGTAACTCTCCACTTTTCTCTTGCAGCTTTTAAGATTCTATTTTTAACCTTTGGCATTTTAATTACGATGTGTCTTGGTGTGGTCCTCTTTGGGTCTAACTTGTTTGGGATTCTGTGCTTCCTGGACTTGAATGTCAACTTCCTTCACCAAATTAGGGCAGTTTTATTTCATTATTTTTTCAAATAGATTTCCAATCTTGCTCTTCCTCTTCTCCTTCTGGCACCCCTATGATTTGGATGTTGGCCCTTTTGGAGATGTCCCAGAATCTTCTTATTCTCACCTCATTTTTTTAAATTCTTGTTTCTTCATTCTGTTCTCATTGAATGTTTATTGCTTCCTTATGTTTCAGTTCATTGATTAGAACCCCAACTTCCTTCCCTTCATTGTTGGTTCCCTGTATAGTTTCCTTTATTTCAGTTAGTTCAGCCTTCATCTTTTCCCTTATGTTTTTGCCATACTCAATGAGTCCTCTGAGCATCCTTACACCAAGAGTTTGAACTCTGCACCTGACAGGTTGGCTGCCACTGTTTCGTTTAGTTCTTTTTCTGGGGTTTTATTCTGTTCTTTCATTGGGGCCATATTTCTTTGTCTCCTCAATTTGGTAGCCTCTCTGTGTCTCTTTCTGTGTATTGGGTAGAGATGCTTTGACCCTGTGTCTTGATAGTGTGACCTACTAATATAGTATGTGTCCTATAAGGTCCCTTTGTATGGACTAAATACACCCTCCTCTTGTACTTGAGCCTTGATTGCTGTTACCAGATCAATGGGAAGGATTTACCCAGGCCAATCAGTTACAAAGACTGGCTGTGACCACCTACCACCACCCTCCACACTCCACCCTCCACCCTCCACAGAGGATCAGCTGTGCAGAGGCAGGGTGGTGGTGCTTCAACATGGTCTGTAGCTGTCCACTGAGTTGTCTGGCCCTGGGGTTTTTCAGGTGGTGCAGCCCATGGTCAGCTCCCACCTGTGTTTTGCCCAGGGCACCTGCCTGAGCTATAACGCAACCTGAGATGCTGCTACTTGTGCTGGGCTTGGAGATGCCCAGGTGAAGCCAAACTGAATCTAGGCTGGATGCTGGCAGAGCCAAGCCTGGAGCTCACTGAAGCCAGCTGTTGCTTATTTGATAGGATTTAGGAAGTTGTAAAGTATGAGCCAAGAAAGGCCATTCATATGCAAAAACGGCTTAGGTGGACCTATAAGTTGGGTAGAGCAGAGTCTCTGGGGACCTCCAAGGTGAGTAAAACAGTGTTAGTGAGGTTGATGGAGCGTCAGGTATGGCACTAGCTTGCTGGAAGTCCAGATGTCATACTTCTATTCAACTCAATTTCTGATGGTTCTGGCTGATGATTATTCTATACTTTAGTTGTAATTTTGATGTGGTTGTGTGAAGAGGCGAGCCATGTCTGCCTATGCCACCATTTCGAGAAATATCAAAATATGGCATATTAAATATTTTAAGCTGAGATAATTTTTACTTATTTATTATTTTATGCATTTATTTTTTAAATTGAAGTCATTTGAAAAGCAACAGCGGCAGGAAAGGCATTCTGACTCTCCACCCTCTCCCCGCCCTTCTCTGAAACAAGTCATAAAACTCACATGTGACAGGTACCTGCCCTGTACCAGCAGGGAAAAAGACATTTTTATCACCAGAGATGGTATTTGGGGCCAACAAGGCTGTATAAACAATTCTTGCTAAACTAGTTCCTATTTTTCTAGTTCTTCACCATTTGCTATCCATAGATCCAAACATCTTTGCCATGTCAATTCTTCACAAATGTATTATTTCTTTGTTTAAAACATATAAAAGCTTTCTGCTCTGGTCACTTAAGTGTTCATTCTCTTGTGAAGGCTCTCACGTACACATGAAAATTCAGTAACATTTGTACGCTTTCCTGCTGTTAATCTGCTTTTGCCAGTTTAATTTTTCAGACCCAGACAGGTACATAAGGAGGTTGAAGAAAATTTTTCCTCTCCTATCATGGGAACTGTATTCTTTCAAAATTGAGAGATTGTGAAGGTGTTATTTTTTTGTTTTGCATTTCCATATTAAATAAAGAAAAAGAAGGGGAACATGTACAAACACCTGTTCACCACAGTTAGATACAACCTTCACTGAAGCTGAAATGTCAATGTCAATGTCAGCATGGTCAGTGGCATAGGCTGTGAAAGAATTCACAAAGAGAAGAAAGAGCAGAGAGTAAAGGTTTTATTTTTACTTTCCCAAGGGAGGGAAAGAGCTAGGTGCAGAGATATGCACCAGCAGCAGCCCCAGCCCTGAGGCGAAGGCTGTAGAGCAGGATGTTTCAGTTGGGCTGCAACTTGTTTTGATGTTATCTTTGGGGCAGAGTCCTGTCTGCATGTTCTGGTCTGGCATGTCCTGTTTCCTAAATTCCCCGGAGCTTCTGCACCCTCAGGGCACTTCCAGTAATTTTCTAGTTCTGAGGATAAAGGCTCATAAAACAATTAAGGGCCGGCATGCTTTACCCATAAAGCCAGCTCTGGGGAAGAGGGCCTGAGAAAATGGCTTTTGTCCTATTAGTAAACACTCACTTGTCTAGGATGAATTGGTTACTAAAGTCTAGGTACTCTGAACCATGCATCTGTCTCCAATCAAAGCATCCGCTCGGTCCTGATCTTTAGAAGTACAAACCTCAGGGTAAGCAGATTGAGAGTTTGGTTCTAGTTCTATCACAAATCTGCTATGTACTTGGACTATACCCAAAGAATCCTGAAACACCAATTCATAAGAACCTATGTACACCTATGTACATAGCAGCACTATTTACAATAGCCAAGTACTGGAAACAGCCTAAGTGCCCATCAGTGGATGATTGGGTCAAAAAACTTTGGTACATTTACACAATGGAATTCTATATGGCAGAAAGAAAGAAGGAACTTGTACCCTTTGCAACAACATGGATGGAACTGGAGAGTATTATGCTTAGTGAAATAAGCCAGTCAGTGAAGGACAAATCATGATCTCACCCATAACAGGACAACACTGAGCAAAACTAACAACAAGCAAAACAGAACTAAATATATGAATACAATGAATAGGCCTTCAGTGGTCAGGGGGAAAGGGGTTGGGGGGAGGGGGGAGGCAGAGGCAAGTAAGGGGAGCAACTTAGACAAGAACCTAGTATAAAGGAACCATGGACATGGACAACAGGTGGGATTGACTTTGGGGGGAATGGGTGGGTGGGGAGGGGGACAGAGGGGAGCAAAAAGGGGATAGATGTAATACAACAACAATAAATTTTTTTTAAAAAATCTGCAATGTAAACAAAATCAAACCCTTTAACCCTTCTAGGGCTCCATTTCTTTGTCTCTAAAGATGGGGAGATGGTACTAAACAGTTAAGTGAGTATATAAGAAATCAAGAAGCCAAACAATACTATGTTCAGAAAATTTCATTTAGGGCAGTGCAGATTATTTTATGTAATCTTAAGAAAGTCTGTTACGGCAACTAAGCACAGAGCTATGACTAAATACATTTGTTTGTGAGGATGGCCAATAGACTGTGCTTATATGACATTTTAAAAGCCTCGAAGTGAGGCAGCTGTCAAAGAGGTCCATTAGGTGAAGCGAAATTCTAATAAGAAAAAAATGTTTGAGTTTTCTAAGATAAAAAGTTTATTCAATGAATCTAATGTTTCCTCTAGCTCAAAAGATGTCTGATTTTGCCCTAGCTGGTAGCACAATGGATAAGGTGCCGGTCTGCAAACTCAAAGGTTGCTGGTTCAATTCCCCAGCCAGGGCACAAAACCAGGTTGCAAGCCAGGTCTCCAGCCAGATCTGTAGCTGGAGGCAGGTGAAAGGCAACCATACATAAATGTCTCTCTTCTTCTCTGCCTCTCTCCCTACCCCTCTCTCTAAAAATAATAAATAAATTCTTAAAAAAAAAAAGATGTCTGATTTTGCAAACAATAAAAAGAATTGTATTCCTTGCTGCCCCCTTGTGAGTTTTAAGGAAACTGTTCCTTGTTTTATTAAATTTATTTTTTTAATTTGACAAACATTAATAAAGGCAATTGATGGCAAAATGTTTATAATTTGTATGATAAACATAAATTCAAGGATTTATTGGACCACCTAAATCAGACAGTTTCTATTTTGGAAGGTAGATTATGGCATTCTAGGAAATCTCCATAGGGAGGGAAAAGAGAGGTGAGCTGTTCCGGAAGATATTTAATTGATGAAATAGATGAGACTTGCTGACAGTGCTACAGAGAAGTGGTAACATGGATCAAGGCAGCAGTGTAGAATAACAACTAAGAATATATCTATATGGCCACATGGACATAAAGGAGACTTTAAATTCATCAGTCTTTTCAATTCTTTTAGCATAGTCTCTGTGTGTTATTTTCTGTCAGAATCTCAACCATATTTCATGTTTAATTTATTCTACTTCTAATATCAGCTATTATCATTTAGTACTTCTAAGGATTTTATAGGAGCATTGTTATCATGTTATGTTTGATAGCTGTAAACTCTGGATGAAAAAGGGTCCACATACTCAACCTGACAAAGCCCAGGGGGAGGCCTGTATGGTGGGCCCTACAAACTCAGACACCAAAGTGACCACACAGGATAGTCTGATCTAAAACTTTCCAACTAAAAGTGGGTCATGGTGAGTAGTCCCAGCCTATGCCCATAGCTCCCTTGACAAAGGTCAGTCTTTAATTTAGAATGTCTACGGTCTTGGTGCATCTAAAGATAGCATAACTTTGAAATGTGAGTAATCTTCTTTTCCAGATGCCCCTCTAAGGCACAACCGCTAGCACCGGAGCAGGAAACCACACTGCTATCTTGCTGCCCACTCACTATCTCTGTGTGCTGCCCATGTTAACTATCCTGTACCCACCAGTATAAAAGTAGCACGTGTCTCTCTGTTTTTCTTTTCATTCCAGAGATTTCCCACTTTGTTTTCTCCCACCTCCCTAATCATCACCCATGAATTTCATGTAACCATCCTTAGGTCTCCTATTTTGATTTTAATGCATAAAATAAACTGCAAAACTGCCATTATCTGAAGCATTTTCTCAATCTGTTCGGATTTTGCTTCCCAATTACCATCAGTTTGGCTCAAATTAACTCTTACAAGATCTTTTCTTAAGCTGGATGTTCTTTCATTGGCAAGTCAAAAGACAGGTAACATTCCAACAAAATAATACAAACACGGGTGTCATGGAAGAATTTTTCACAATAAGCAAAAGCATACATGCTGTCAGGGAACAAGTGACAAATTCTTTTAGTTTCTCACTGTTGTTATCTCTAAGTCTATCTACAGGACCTGGCACATTGTTGGTTGATTGAAATAATAAATGTGAATGAATAACTAAAAAAGTGATTGAATTTGAACAAATGAGTAGTTTTAACATCAGCCTGTAAATAAAGCATGAAATTTGGATTGCTAGAAAAGATGGAGGAAAAAGAACATTTGAGAAAGGGTGAGCCATGTATATAAGCTAAGACCATTTATCAAAGAAAACATGATAACAAGTACATACACCCATTATTAATCAGTAATAATGTAGGGGAGGCTCCTTGAGGGGACAAATATCCAAATATAGCCAGAATCTGACTTGGGTCTTTTCCTTGAGCCTCAGGGGATTATTTACATCTACTTTTTGGAATACAAGACCCAATTCCAGCCTTAGGACCTAGATCTCCCTCCACCACTTCTTTCTGAAATGTTGCCCTGCGATACCTATAACTTCAACCACTTCTTTTCAAGGCCTAGATATAAATCTTGTTCAATAAAAACAATTAGCAGAAGAGAAAACATTCAACAGTTGTAATTACCTAAATGTCCCCCCATTAACCATTTGAATAAATAAATCCTCTACATTGATTGTTTTAATGAATGATAAATAAAACCAAATAACCTCTAGGCTCATTTGATTTCTACAGTGACAAAATTGAACATTATATTGCAAGGCCCTGAATTGAGCCAGGCAAAGCAAAACAAAGTACAAGGAGAACTGGGTGGTGAGTGGAAGGAGGCTGGTGTACAATGGACCACCTACCCTAGCAGACACATTTTGGGGGAGCCCTGCAATGTCATAAGCGATCAGGAAACGTTTTCCAGGCTTTGTAATGTGTAATGGTACATGAGAATAACAATTGCTTCCCACTATTTCCTCCTGCCAACCAACATATAGCTCATATCTGCCCTCCAAAGCATTGCTTCCTTCACTGTTGAATCACTTACGAATCCTATAAGGCCTGCCAGGAGTGTTATGTGTTGTAAGCTTAGACAAAGTGTTAACAGTGAAATGCTATCTCTCAGACTCTATCTTGTTCAAACTGCATTGTTCCCATGGCCTCCAGGCTATCTGCTGTGTCTTGCATATAGACACACTAATCATTAGAGGAATTAAGCTTATGGCTTGAGTTTTGCAAAAATAGACTCTTCGCTTCCATATCCCCTCCCCTTGTCATAAAAGAAGCCTGAACTCTGCATGTTGTTAAACTGGATTTGAGATACCACTAGGGCTCCCAACCTCTCAGTTGGCATCTGATCAATAAATCTTTCTTACTCTAAACTGATGTTCTGAGTTTTGGCCTTTCAAAACATCAGGCACATAGACTTTGGATCAGTAACAATATGATTGAGGGTTTTTATCTTTTTAAATCTAAGGTAATAGTTCAATTCCCCAGCCAGGGTACATAACCAGGTTGCAAGCCAGGTCTCTAGACAGGTCCATGGCTGGAGGCAGGTGAAAGGCAACCATACATTGATGTTTCTCTCCCTCTCTGCCTCTCTCCCTTCCTCTCTCTCTGGAAATAATAAATAAAATCATTTTTAAAAATTTAAATCTAAGGTAGTAATTTTGCACATCAGAAATTAAGCTGCACTCAAGTCTATAACTGGGATATACAGAAGAAGCCACATCAAACCTGGTAGGAACAGATATGTGGAAAGGACTGGTCCCACACCAATGTGGCCTGTACATTGAACTTGCTTGGACTCACTCACTCTGAGCTCTAGCCATGGGGCACTAGGGCAGCAGTTTAAAAGGTGCCAGGAACCCACAGGAAAAAACGGAATTGTCTGGCTTTGGAATGAGGGCTGGAGGAAGAGCTTTGTCCCAGACAGAAGTGCTGACAGAAGCCATTGTTCCTTCGCTGAGCCCTCCCCCTGCAGGTGCAGCTGGGCACTATATCTGAGTCTCCATCAACCTAACATTGTTCAACCAGCCTTGGTGATTACCTGAGATACCACCCCACCCAACCCGTGGGCTCACCAAAGCTTCCAGTGTCTTCTTGACTCATGCTGCAGACTTTCCTAAAATCCCTCAAAGGTTCACAAATCCCAAACAAGAAGCATCTGGCCTCAGAATGTCCCATATCTCTTGCTAAGCAACCTCAAGCTCGGCACTAGTGGCAGCCAGCCTTGGTTTGCAGTTTGGCCTCTCCCGGGCACCTCCGAGCCCAGCACAAGTAGTGGGCATCTGCAGATTGCTCAGTAGCTCATTCCAAGTGGCCCCATGCAGGGCACAGGTGGTAACTGACCCTGGCCTGCACCTCCCAGGAGGGCCCAGAGCCAGCCTAGAAAGCTTTAGACCATACTAAAACATCCCCCAACTACCTCCACAAACAACACATTCCAGAGATGAATTAGGAGGGCACCAGATCCTCATTGAAGCAAGTTCTGTTCCATGGAGTGGGCCCCTGTATAGCAAATCCTCCACTGTAATGTAGCCAGTCCTCACAGCTGATTAACCTGAGGATAAATCCCTTCCACTGACATGCCAACAGTAATCAAAGCTCAACTACAATGGGAGGGTGTACAGCCTACACGGGTGGCACACCTGGAGCAGCCGGCAAGCTGCACCAGTGAACCGCTGGTTAGGCCACTCTGACAAGACCAAGAGACATGGCACCTCTACCGAATAAACAGAAACAAGCACAGGGAGGCAGGCAAAAGGAAGGGACAAAGAAACATGTGCCAAATGAAAGAACAAAACAATACCCCAGAAAAAGAATTCAACAAAATGGAGACAAGCAGTCTACCAGAGGCAGAGTTTGACACATCGGTTATAAGGATGCTCAAATGAATTTAGGGGAAGATGAACTTAGTGAGAATTTCAACGAAGACATAGAAAACATAGAAATGGAGATAGAAAACAAAGAGTCTGAAATTAAGCATACAATAAAAATGAAGAATACAGGGAATTAACAGTAGAGTATGAAGGACAGGATCAAATTGGTGCTGTGGAGAATAAGATAGCAGAAAACCCCCAATCAAAACAGCAAAAAAGAAAACAGAATCCAAAAAGTGAGCATAGGTTAAGGGGCCTCTGAGACAACATCAAGATGGAGGCGTAGGTAGACATGCTGCAACTCCTTGCACAACCATAAGAAGGATCACATCTAACCTCAAAACAAAACAAAAAAATACCCAGAACTTCCAGAAAAGCAAACTGTATGAAAGTTTGACAACCAAGGATTTAAAGAAGCCACATTTATCCAGATGGGTAGGGGAGGCAGAGACAGGGTGCCGAGGTGGAAAGGATGCGATGGGGCAGTGGCAGCGGGTCAGCAGGTGGTCCCACATTCACACGTGGTGGATAAAAATTGGGAGGGATACCTTGGAAGCCAGTGATTCCAGCCCCAAGCCAGATCACACAGCCCAAGTGCTAGGACAATAAAGCCCTATAACTTTTGACTGTGAAAACTAGTAGGGGTTGGGATGGTGGAAGACACTGCCAGTATCTCAAGAGGGACCCCATGGTCCTAGAACATACACAGACCTGCCCATTCTGGGAACTACCACCAGGGCAACAACTAGAAGGGTGCCAGTTGCATACAGGACAGGGGTAAAGTGACTGGAAATGGGGCAAAGGCTGATCAAGCCTCCAGCAGCCAGACAATGAAATTGTCCCCTCTCTGACCCCCTCCCCCACATAAAGTGTCACAATGCAGTGAAGCGGGTTGCCCCACCCTGGTCAATAAGGGTCAACCCCATACGACTTAATAGGTGCACTAAGACAGGGAGTCAATAATCAACAAAATACTATCAAACCAAATTCAGCACATATTAAAAGGGTTGTACATTATGATCAAGTGAAATATATTCCTGGAATACAGAAGGGTTCAACAGATGAAAATCAATCAATGTAATAAACCACATTAACAGGATACAAAGAAAAAAGCCTTCATGAGCATTTCAATCTATGCAGAAAAAGCATTTGACAAATTCGACCTCCTTTCTTCTTTTTTTTATAATAATTTTTATTTTATTTTATTTCATTATTTTTAGAAAGAGGGGAAGGGAGAGAGGCAGAGAGGGAGAGAGACATCAATGTATGGTTGCTTTTCACCTGCCTCTGGCCACAGACCTGACTGGAGACCTGGTTTGCAACCTTGTTATGTGCCCTGGCTGGGGAATCAAACCTTCGACCTCTGGGTTCACAGGCTGGCGCCTTATCCACTGTGCTACCAGCCAGGGCTTTTTTTTTTTTTAAGATTTTATTTATTATTTTTAGAGAGAGGGGAAGGGAGGGAGGCAGAGAGGGAGGGACACATTAATGTATGGTTGCCTTTCACCTGCCTCCAGCTAAGGACCAGGCTGGAGACCTGGCTTGCAACCTGGTTATGTGCCCTGGCTGGGAATCGAACCAGCAACCTTTGGTTTCCCAGGCTGGTTCCTATCCACTGTGCCACCAGCCAGGGCTCCTTTCATAATAATAATAATAATAAAAAGCATTCAACAAACAAAGGAATAGGAGGAAACTACCTCAATATAATAAAAGCCATATATGAAAAATCCATAGCAAACATACTTAAAGTGAAAGACTGAAAGCTTTTTCTCTCTGATAAGGAACAAAACAATGTGGCCTGCTTTCATCCCTTCTGTTCAACATAGCACTAGAAGCCCTAGCTAGAACATTTAAGATAAATAAGTAAATGGTATTCAAATCACAAAGAAAAAAGTAAAATGACCTCTGTTCCCAGGTGGTACAATCTTCTCTGTAGAAAACAAAGATTCACACAGAAATTGTTAGAACTAATAAGTGAATTCAGCAAGGTAACAGAATGCAATGTAAATATAAAAGTCAGTTATATTTGTTTTTTAGAGAGAGGGAAGGGAGGGCGAAAAAGGGAGAGAAACTTCAATGTGAGAAAGAAACATAAATCAGTTGCCTGTCATACATGTCCCACAAATTGAACCCGCAACCCAGGCACGTGCTCTGATCAGAATGAAACCCACAGCCTTTTGTTTTGTGGGACAACACCCAACCAACAAACCCCAAGCAGGGCTACAGTTCATATAGAATCTCATGGAACCCAGAATAGCCAAAATAATCTTAAAAAGGAAAAAGTTGGAGGTCTTATACATCCTTATACATAGTGATTTTAGGACTCACTACAAAACTACAGTAATCAAAACAATATGGCACTGGCATTAAAACAGACATACTGACCAATGGTACAGGCAACAAAAGAGGGGAAAAAAAGACAATTTGGACTAATGAAAATTAAAAATTTTTTGTGCATCAAAGGACACTTCCAACAGTCTTTCCCAACAGTCACCACAGTTTCTGGCTTTAACAGCTCTTGGTGGGAACAGGCACTAATCCCCCACTCGGGTGGCCACACAGAGCCATCCTCTGCACCTTCTCACAGTGCTCTCAGGCCATCCCAAGGTCCCCACTGCTGCTCCAACACTGTGCAGTCACTGCCACCTCTCCTTAGCCACCTGCCAGAACTACCATAAGGACTCCAAGGCCATTATTTACCAGGTCCACCTGAAGCTCTACACCTCCTATGTCTACCCATCCATATCTTACTATTTTAACTGCAATGATGTGCCCTTAAGAACATTGCCCAATATTTTTTTTCACCAATCTCATGAGAAGGAAGAAGCTGAGAAACTGATGAAGGTACAAAATGAACAAGGTGAACAAACCTTTCTTCAGGATATCAAGAAACCAGACCATGATGATTGAGAGAATGGGCTGATTGCAACAGAGAGTATTACATTTGGAAAAAAGTGTAAATCAGTCACTATTGGACTTGCCCAAACTGGCTACTGACAAAAACAACCCCCACTTGTGCGACTGCACTAAGACTCATTACCTGAACGAGCGGGTGCAACCCATCAAAGAATTGAGGGACCACAAAAACTTATGCAAGATGGGGGCCCCCAATCTGCCGTGGCAGAGTATTTCTTTGACAAGCACAGTGATAATGATAGCTACACTTTAGGCTAGCTTTCCACAGCCAAGAGGGTGACCTCCCTGGTCACCAGGGCAGTTAAGGTTCCCCTTACCTTTTCTATTACCAAAAATATTTGTTTAAATTCTTTCATTTGTACCATTCTTTCAAATAAAGCAATCTGAAACCCCTTTAAAAAAAAAGGGTGCAATGAAGAAAGTGAAAAGGCAACCCACGAAAATCATATTAATATATCTGAGAAGGGATCAATATGCAGAATATATAGAGAGATATATATAGAATGCCTAAAACTAAGCAAAATAATAATAATAATAACCTGATTCAAAAATGGGCAAAGGACTTGAGCACACATTCCTTCAAAAATGATTTGACTGGCCAATAAGCATCTGAAAAGATGTTCATCACTAATCACTAGGAAAATGCAAATCAAAACCACAATAAGGTACCGCTTCATATCCATTAGGATTACTACTACCAGAAAATTGGAAATAACACGGATGTGGAGAAACTGAAACCTTTGTGCACTGTTGGTGCAAACATATATTGGTGTAGCCCCTGTGAAAAGAGTGTGCTGGTTCCTCGAAAGATTAAAAATAGATTTAACATATATGAACCAGCAATTCCACTTCTGAGCATATACCCAAAATTATTAACAGCAGAGTCTCAAAGCTATACCTGTATGATTCCATTTGCATGGGGTATCTAGAGAAGTCAAAATCAGAGAGACAGAGAGTAGAATGGCGGGCTGGGAGAGAGGGAAATGGGAGTTATAGTTTAATGGGTACAGAGTTTGCTTTGCAAGATGAAAAGAGTTCTGGATAAGCAGTGGTGATGGTTGCTCAACAATATGAACGTAAGTCATACCACTGAACTGTATAGTTAACGTACATAAGATAGTAATTTTTGTGTTGTGTTGTGTTGTGTATATTTTATAGTAAGTTTTAAAATTATGGCTAATTTAGGCCAAATCCAATATGTATAGATATAGATCTTAAATTTCTATGCATACATTAAGCATATTGCTTATGTAAATTAAGCAACAAATTTGACTTACCATCCATCCCTCTACTACCTCTCACATTCCTGGAGCATATTTTACAATTAAGTGTTCCAAAGCATTCAACAAGTGAGGGAAAATTACACTTTGGCCAAACTATCTTAAGTATGATTTTAGAATAAAAGCATTGGAATACGTGCAAAGAATCAAAAAACTTATATTCTAAGCATCCTTTCTTAGGAGACTACCATATGACAAAAAGTTAGGCCTTAAATGCCAGTAGAAGATATCATGTATTTTTCTCTGATCTCTCCACAAAACTGATTATAAACACCCTGAGGAAGGTACCACATTTTACACTCCTTTTGCTCAACAAGATTTTGAGACTGCGTTCATACCATTCTAGAGATTCACAAAATGTTATTTAGTCTAGAGGTATTTCAAACAGTAAGTGAATCCTCCATTAGCAGAGATTAGAGGAGGAAGGAAATCACCAGGGACGTGCAGAGTTTTAAGGCTCATTTCTTCAGCCATTCACTCAGAAGCACTCCATTAGCTGGTCCCACTGAGTCTGTCCAGCTTTACCTCTAGGTCTCCCAGCTTTCATCTTCTTGGTGGCTTCTTCCAGAAATAATCATTATTAATATTCTCCATGATCACTAATTATGTTCAACCATAAAATTACAAATTTGAGCACTTTTCCTTGCTTGTCAAGAAACTTCTGGTTGGCGTGGGTCAGTGGACTGAGCATTGGCCTGTTATCGGAAAGGTCACCGGTACAATTTCCTGTCAGGGCACATGCCTGGGTGGCTGGCCAGCTCCCCAGTTGGGGGTTTGCGAGAGTCAACCAATTGATGTTTCTCTCGCACATCAATACATCTCTGCTTCTCTTTATCCCTCCCTTACCCTCTCTTTAAAAGTAAGCAAATAAAATATTTTTTAAAAGATATCTATTAAAAACAAAGAAAAGAGAGAAACCTCTTTGGTTAGGAAAACAGTTATGCCCACTTCCAGGGAAAGATTGTCTCTGCAGTTCCACTAAGGACCAGTAGGTGGCGGTGATACTGTACAAACCGGTTCCAGTTTGATCTCTGTTTATTGAAAGAATCCATCTCCTTTGCCATTAAGGTTACAATATTTATTTTTTAGGGTAACTTGGTAGGCCTTGTCTGTAATTTAACAATATTGGAATCAAATTCTGATACCTAATCACATGGATAGGAAGCTCTATTAGATTTCAATTAGCATTACCCTGATCTGATTATAAGGCTTTAGCCATTCAAATGGCTAATAGGGAAACATTTAGACAATTGCAACTGTCTGGAATTATTACATTTGCAATCATTTTCACAGAGTGATGCATGTAAATACTGGGCCATAAAATGTGTTTGTGTTGGTAGAGACAAGGAATGATGGCTTACTGGGGTGTGGGGCACTATTAAGCATTTTGCTGTTGTGGTCTGGCATTTGACTTTTTTTTTTCATTAGGAGGGGAAAAGGAGTACGGGTTGTTTGCCATTTAGCTATTTTCCAAAACAATATTCTTCACTCTCCATTTACAATATTGTTTCATTTGGCAAAAGAAAAGAGATTGAATTAGCCAAGTTTCCTTTTCCTCTCTTTTAATTGAACTGAATTACTTTTGAACTGAACCAATTGATCACATCAAAACTTACCTCCTGCACAAAGGCCTTCCTAAGTACATAGAACTGGGGTCTCACTTCTTACCAAATACTCTCCCTAAGTGCAAACAGTAGAGGTGTTTTACCCAAGTTGCTAGGCCATGTGGTAAGGCTATTGAGACATGCTTTAAGCATAAAAGGAGTAGTTGGACTAAATGACCTTGAAAGTCATTTCAGTCCCAACAGTCTAAGATCCTGGACATCAACAAAAAAAAATATTGCCACTGCCCTTAGGAGCCCTAGGAGTAGGACCACTTGCCTAGAACCTTGGAGCAGCCCTCATATTGTATTTTTCTGGGTGGGACAGAGGGCCTGCTAGACAGGTGACAAACTTCACCTACAGCAAGTCACCCTCTTCTCTTTGTGGGTCATTAAGAGCCAGCTCAAGTCTGAAAAAATAAGTCATCGATGAAATCTCATGTTTCTTACCTAATACTTTGTCATTTTTATTCACAAATTCATAATTGGCCAATATGACTTGAAAACTATATTGTATTCAGGGGAACAAATGTGATCTCTAAAGATTCAAAACCAACTTTTGAGGGAAGCTTAGAATTCTCTTTGGTTCTAGAAAATATTTCTCATGTACCAATGTGAAAATATTAATGCTTATAAATACCCCTATGTTCTCAGAGGTCTAGCACAGAACCTCCTCGAGTCCAGGACTGCTTCTTTTTAGTCTGTTTTTGTGCAGCACCTAGCCTAAAACACCACAGATAATAGTCAAGCACTTCACTGCACCATAGACCCAATCCTATTCCCGGTCACGCTGTTTATGTGAGAACATAAGAAAATGCAAAACTTAACATAAAATCTAGCCAGTTTGATAGTTTGCTTTTGACTGTGGCAACTGTTACTTTAAAGATTTCTTTACATTTGAATATAAATTCAGAAATCTTCTAGAAAGACAAAACATCCTAGTCTGCCTTTTAATGTGTTAATCAGTCTTCTATCCCTGCCCCCAACTCCCAGTACAGGTGGTTGTACTGGGGCCAGAAAAGGGATGACCATAAAAAGAATGTTGGCTGACAAACTGAAGGTCTAAGCCACCGCCCACAACTCATACGGGTGGGGTCAATTTTTCCCAGAAGTGCAGACAATGTGATTCTGTAATACAGGAAAAATGTGGCCAACATTGCCAGAGCAATTCTCTCAAAATTTAGTTAAGAGGTCAGGGTGGGGTGTGGATTAGGGAAGAGCAATGGGGTAAAACACACACACACATAAAGGGTAGCCAAAGACCCGTATTTCCTTCCCTATCTGTCTCTCCAGACCAGTTTGCTTTCCATCGTCCAGGGAAACAAGCCTCCAAACAAACTCATCAGATACTTTGTGGCAGGAACTGCATAACCCTTCAGTACTGAGAGATCCACAGCTCACGCTTAGGACCTTCCTGGTCCTTTAAACATAAACAGTACAATTTAGAACAAGAGAAACAAAGTGTCATGTTATAGATGAATTTCCTAACTGTTAAAAATCCGTTTCTAAGATCCCAGCACTGATCTGACTTTCTGTTGTCTCTGACTCATTTTCTGTTCCTCTTTCTCTGACTCAGCCCTCCTCACTCACCCTGGTTCCCGGATGCTCCTCCAAGAGCGCTCGCACCTCAGGGCTCTTCCCTCATGAACGCTGGCTGCCCAGACCTCCCTCCCCTACATGTCCTCACAGATCACCCTCTCCCCTCCTCCGGTTCTTTCTTCAATGTTCCTAGCTACCCTTCTGAAAATTTTGACAAACCTATGCCCTGACATTTCTATACCTTTACTACTTTTCTCCTTAGTACTCTAACAAAGCACAGATTTTACTTATTTATCAAGTATATTGGTCTCCTGCACTAAGTAAGCTCCCTGAAGGCAAAGATTTTGACTATTCCTCCAGTGCCTAGAATAGGGTCCAGAAAGTCCAAGTGCTCAAAACAGAGTTTTGAATGAATAACGTTCAGCTTCGTATTCATACTTTTCACACTGACACTCATTCCCACAAAGCAAATTCATATTATAAGAAAGGTTTCTTAGAGAATGATTAAGCAACCTGGGAAACCTAACTGCTTTCCAGAATTCTCAAGTACCTTTAAGTCTTAAGATATAAAGAAGCCTATAGAACGATGGTTCTTATATTGTGGTCCCCTGCAGAAGGAATAGAGAACTTGGGGTTTATAGAAAGGCATTCTTGCAGACCTTTGGTCAAGATGGTGGCATAGGCAGATATGGCTCACCTCGTCACACAACCACATCAAAATTGCAACTAAAATATAGAACAACCATCAGCCTGAACCATCAGAAATTGAGTTGAATGGAAGTCTGACAACTACAGAATTAAAGAAACCACATCCATCAATAGGGACAGGAGAAGTGCAGACATGGAATGGGCTGGTCTCTCACCTCTGTGTGCTGATAAAAATTCAGAAGGGGTATCTCAGAAGCTAGGAATCCCAGCCCCATACCGTGTCCCCCAGCCCAGGGCTCCAGTGCCAGGAAGATAAGCCCCCACAACTTTTGGCTACAAAATCCAGTGGAAATTGAGTTGGTGGAAGAAACTGCAGAAGCCCCAAGGCAGTTCCTCTTAAAGATTCCACACACTGACTCACCTTCTCAGACTCACTCCCTTTGAGCTCCAGCATCAGATTAGCAGCTTAAAAGGTACCAGTGGTGCACTGAAGTATCTGGCATCAAGGCCATCAGAGGCTACTGTCCCTATTCCAAATCCTCTCCCAGCAGAGCCAGCAAGCTAGTGCCATATCTGAGACTCCATCAACCTGGCTAACACTGTTTGCCCCACCTTGAAGATCCCCACTCAATTTATGGCCCCACCCAACCTGCTTTTCCATATGAATGACTGGTCTTGGCTTCTGCTTCACAACATCCTAATCCTATCAAACAAGTGACAGCTGGCCTCAGTGACCTCTAGGCCTAATGGCACCACCAGCAGCCAACTTAGATTCACAGCTTGGTTCCGTGTAGGGATCTCCAGGCCCAGCACAAGTAGCAGCCATCTCAGATTGCTTTGTAGCTCAGTCAGGGTGTCCCAGGCAAAACAAGTAGGGGCTGACATTTGCCTGCACCACCCGGAAAACTCCAGGGCCAGTATACCCAGTGGACAGATACAGACCATGTTGGAACACCACCGCCCTGCCCCTGCACAGCTGATCTTCCATGGAGAGTAGAGGTTGGTGGTTGGTGATCACTGGTCACAGCCAGTCCTTGCAGCTGACTGGCCTTGATAAACCCCTCCCATTGATATGGCAACAGCAACCAAAGCTCAACTACAAGAGGAAAGAGTACTCAGCCCACACAAAGGGTGCACCTCAAGTACCCTGCTTGGGTGATAGGGTAGGCAGTGCCACTGGACCCTACCAGACACCTACTGCACTAGGCCACACTACCAAGACATAGAGTCAAATCAGCTCTAGCCAGTACACAGAAACAAACACAGGGAGGCTGCCAAATTGAGGAGGCAAAGAAATATGACCCAAATGAAAGGACAGAACAAAACCCCAGAAAAAGAACTAAACAAAATGGAGATAGCCCACCTACCAGATGCAGAGTTCAAAACACTGGTGATCAGGATGCTCAGAAAGATGATTCAGTACAGTCACAAAATAAAGGAAGAAGTGAGGCTATGCAAAGTGAAATAAAGAAAAATATACTGGGAACCAAAAATAATGGGAAGAAAGCTGGTATTCAAATCAAAGATTTGGAACATTAGGAAGAAATAAACAGTCAACCAGTACAGAATGAAGAAATGAGAATTTTTTTTTCAATGAGAGGATTAGGAACTTTGGGACAACTTTAAACATGCCAACAACCATATCATAGGGGTGCCATAAGGAGAAGAGGAAGAGGAAGAAATTGAAAACTTACTTGAAAAAATAATGAAAGAAAGCTTCCCTAATTTCATGAAGAAAATAGATATACAAGTCCAAGAAGCACAGTGAGTCCCAAACAAGTCTGGCCCAAAGAGGACCACACCAGGACACAACATAATTACAATGTCAAAGGTTAAAGATAAAGAGAGAACCTTAAAAGCAGCAAGCAAAAAGAAGAGAGTTACCTACAAAGGAGTTCTCATAAGACTATCAACTGATTTCTCAAAAGAAAATTTGCAGGCTAGAAGGAGCTGGCAAGAAGTATGTGATGACAAGCAAGGACCTACAACCAAGATTACTACATCCCTCAAAGCTATCACTTAGGATGGAAGAGAAGATAAACTGCTTTCTAGACCACGTAAAGCTAAAGGAGTTTATCATCACCAAGCTATTATCATATGAAATGTCAAAAGGACTTACCTAAGAAAAAGAAAGAGATCAAAACTATGAACATTAAAATGACAACAAATTCACAAACTATCAACAGCTAAACCTAAAAAAACAAAAATGAACTAAGCAAACAACTAAAACAGGAACAGAATCATAGGTATGAGCATCATTTGGAGGGTTATCAGCTGGGAGGGGAAAATGGGGGGAAATAGAGAAATAGTGAGTGATCAAGAAGCATAATTGGTAGTAATAAAATAGACAAGAGAATGTTAAGAATAGTATAGGAAAGGGTGAAGCCAAAGAGCTTACATGCAGTGCCCATGGACATGAACTAAGGGAGAGATTGCTGAAGAGAAGGGGGGTACTGGGTGGAGGGGATCAAGGGGGAAAAAATGGAACAACTATAATAACATAATAAAATATACTTTAAAAATAGAGATAGAAAATATAAAGAATCAGTAAAAAAACAATCAGAAATAAAGAATATAACTAAAATGAAAAATACACTAAAAAGCATCAACAGCTGATTAGATGAAGCAGAGGATATAATCTTCAATTTAGGAGATAGAGTAGAGGAAAACACCCAATGGAATGGCAAAAAGAAAAAAAAAAAAAAAAGGAAGCTCTGGGACAACATCAAGCATTCATATCATAGGGGTACCTGAATGAGAAAAGAGGGAGCAAGGAATTGAAAATCTATTTGAAAAAATAATGACTGAAAAATTCCCTAACATAGCAAAGGAAAGAGAAATACAAGTCCAGAAAATGCAGAGAGACTCAAACAAGGTGAATCCAAAGAGGCCCACACCAAGATATATCATATTTAAAATGGTAAAGTTTAAAGACAAAAAGAGACCCTTAAAAGCAGCAAGAAAAAAGCAATTAGTTACTACATGGGAACTCCCATAAGACAGTCAGCTGGTTTCTCAACAGAAAGGTTCTGGGACAGAAAAGATTTGCATGAAATATTCAAAGTGATGAAAAGCAAGAACCTACAATCAAGATTACTCTACCAAGGAAGGACATGATTTAGAATGGAAGGACACACAAAGAGCTTCCCAAACAAGAAAAATCTAAAGGAAAAAAAGGAAAAGCTAAAGGAATTCATCAGCACCAAACCAGTATTACATAAAATGTTAAAGGGACTTTTTTTAAGAGAAAGAAATACATATATATGATTAAGAAAACTTCACAAACAAAAAATTTTACTGACAGACACACACATAATAAAAGCAGTGGATCAATCAACCCTAAAGCTAGTGCAAATGTTAAAAGGCAAAAGTGGGAAAATCGTGGGTAATTAACAGAAAATTAAGGAATACAAGCCCTGGCTGATGGTGGGTAAGGTGCCAGCTTGTGAACCCAAAAGTCGCTGGTTTGATTCCCAGCCAGGGCACATAACCAGGTTGCAAGCCAGGTCTCCAGCCAGATCCAAAGCTGGAGGCAGGTGAAAGGCAACCATACAGAGTGCGTGTGAGCAATTGACAATAACTTTGCATCTCCTTATTTCAAGTGTTTATTATTAATTTTGAAAAACTATGTTTCTAAGATTATGGTTTAACATCATTGTTTCAGACATAAAGTACTTAATTTTGAGAGCAACCATCATGTTGAAGGAATATGATGTGAGAGCAACCATAATTTCTGGACTGTGTGCAGGGCAAACTGCTAAGGAAATTGTGGACTTCAATAACATCCCTTTATGTATGGTTGACAATGTGAAGAGCATGTGTGATGCTGATCCTGATGTTGCCACACCAACAAGGAAAACATGTAAGGTGTACAAGGATTGCACAAGTCCAGATATTATACACAGAATCCAAGAGATCATCAATGATGTTTTGAAAGAAGTAGTTGTACCATGGATGAAAGAAGTTACAAATGGACATCATTTTAACTTCCAACAAGATAGTACACCAGCACATAATGCCAAAAAGGTGCCAGAATTTCTTAGCGTCAATGTTTCTGAATTCTGGTCAAAGGAAATCTGGCTGCCTAGTTCACCACATGCAAATTCTTTAAACTATTATGTATGGAGCGTTTGTGAGAGAGAAGTTAATAAACAACTTCATTCCAATGAAGAGGCTGTTAAAGCTAAGATTGAAAACATTATCCGTGTTTTCATTATCTGTGGATAAAGTTAATGAAAGTGTGCTCAAGATTCCAAAGTCAAATCAAGTCTATTATTGCAGCAAATGAAGACTTTTTTTTTTAACAATTTAAAAAATAATGACTGTTTATGTATTTACATAGAAGAATAAGTTTATTTCAAAATATAACACTTTTCTGGTATGTTGTTTATTTTACTAAAATTTTGCCAATTGATCGCACACACCCTGTATATTGATGTCTCTCTCCCTGTGTGCCTTTCTGCCTTCCCCTTTCTCTGAAAATCATAAATAAAATCTTTTTAAAACATTAAGGGATACACATAAACTTGTGCACATAAGAAGTGAAAAATAATAGCAAATATATCAACATGAATGGGGTGAATAAAAATGAGGGATTTTAGAATGTGTTTGAACTTAAGCAACCATCAACTTAAAATAGACTGCTACACACATAGGTTGGTACGTATAAAACACATAGAAGCTCTGGCTGGTGGCACAGTGGATAAGGTGCCAGCCTGCTTACCCACAGGTCACTGATTCAATTCCCAACCAGGGCACATAACCAGACTGCGGTCATCGATCATACATTGATGTCTCTCCCCTCCCTGCTTCTCTCCCTTCCCCTCTCTCTAAAAATAATAAATAAAAACCTTTAATTAAAAACAAAACAAAACACAGTAACCACAAACCAAAAATCTACAAGATATACACAGGAAATAAGAACAAAAACAATACAATGACAATAATTACATACCTATCAATAATTACTTTAAATGTAAATGGCTTAAATGCTCCAATCAAAAGATGAATGAATGAAGAAGAGGTGATATACATACATTTTATTTTTTTAATACCTTATATATTGTTAGAGACAGCCTGGTCTGGTTCAGGAGCTGTAGCCCCATGCAAGCAAGGCCCAGGACATCGGGCCTGTAAGCCTTGACCAGAAAACTGGGAATGCTGGAGGCAAGCAGAGCCTGGCATTAGCCAGGAGGTTTCTGTGGGAAACCTGGCCTATGGAAACTATATTTTATCCCCTGAAGCCTATTTTGTTCTTGGTCTCCCTAGTTAATGTACTCCTGATGTTTATGCTTAAAGCATAGGATGACCTCATGCACCCTGCCTGATGGCCACCTGGAATCTTCTTGTCCGGCCAGCCCTGACCTGAGGGAGATCTCTGCATTCTTTCAATTGTTATCTGTAAACAATTTCTATTTTCTGTAGTCAGCACCATATAACATTGATTGATGAGCTTTGCATGCATACCATATACTCCTATGTAACCTGAAGTCAATAACAACCCTTGGAAGAAGGTGCTTGGGGCACTTCTGCCTAGAGAGATCTGCCAGCCCTTCTCTCCCCGAACAGATCTTGCATTGGCAGACTTATTTCATCTGAGATCGGGAAGACTTCGCAGGAGGGGGTCTTCCACAATATATATATGTATTATTTAAATAATATTCGGCCACTAAAAAGAATAAAACCTAACCATTTGCAACAGTATGCATGGATCTACAGGATATTGTGTCAGGTGAAATAAGTAAGACAGAAAGACAAATACCGCAGAATTTCACTTATATATGGAATCTAAAAAATAAAATAAACAAGCAAACAAAACAGAAACAAACTCAAAGATACAGAGAAAAAGCTGATGGTTGTCTGATGGGAGGTGGGCTGGGTAAAAAGGCGGAGGGATTACGAAATACAAATTGGCCCTGGCTGGTGGCTCAGTGGATAGGGGCCAGCCTTCGAACCCAAAGGTGGCTGGTTCAGTTCCCAGCCAGGGCACATAACCAGGTTGCAAGCCAGGTCTGCAGCCAGGTCCATAGCTGGAGGCAGGTGAAAGTCAATCATACATTGATGGTTCTCTCCCTCTCTGCCCCTCTCCCTTCCCCTTTCTATGGAAATAATATAATTTTTTTAAAGATTTTATTTCATTATTTTTAGAAAGAGGGAAGGTAGAGAGGCAGAGAGGGAGAGAGACATCAATGTGTGGTTGCATTTCACTTGCCTCCAGCCACAGACCTGACTGGAGACCTGGTTACGTGCCCTGGCTGGGGAATCGAACCTGTGACCTTTGGGTTTGCAGGCCGGCACCTTATCCACTGTGCTACCAGCCAGGGCTAAAAATTTTTTTTTTTTTTTTTTTTAAGATTTTATTTAATTATTTTTAGAAAGCGGGGAAGGGAGAGAGGCAGAGAGGGAGAGAAACATCAATGTATGGTTGCGTTTCACCTGCCTCCAGCCACGGACCTGACTGGAGACCTGGTTTGCAACCTGGTCATGTGCCCTGGCTGGGGAATCGAACCTGCGACCTTTGGGTTCACAGGCCGGCACCTTATCCACTGTGCTACCAGCTAGGGCACTAATTTTTTTTTTTTTAAGTACAAATTGGAAGTTACAGACTTGTCACAAGGATATAAATTACAACATAGGGAATATAATCAGTAATATTAAAATAATTATATATGGTGTCATGTGGATACAAGGTTTACTTGGGGGAACATTTCGTAAGTTATATAAATGTCTAAACACTACTGTACCTGAAACTAATAAAGTATTGAATGCAACTGTAATTGAAAACATTTTTTTCCAAAATAAAAACAAAAACCCGTCAGGTGACTCTAGGCAAGGTAGGGTCTGTGGCCCCATCTCTGAGACAGAGGAAGAAGAGCTGTGGACTAAATGTCTAGAGATCTGCATTCTAGTCCTGACCTCTAATTGTGTGACTTTGGGGTTCATCCCCCAACTTCATCTTCCTCCACCTTGTTTCATACAAACTGGAAAAAATGCTATATTTTTATTATATGCCTTTAAAGCACGAATGCTAAATCTTTCCATCACAGCCCTTAAGAACCCCTTTCCTTAGCCTTGTTATTGTATATTTCCAAGTAATTAGACATCATATCTTAAGTCAAACTTTCTTATCTTTCAGTCTGGCCTTTTTCTTCTCCAGTTAGCAATTCACACAGACACATGATCTTGCCTTCTAGTACTTCTCACCTTTTTCAGCTTCTAGGACAGCTCCTGGTTTCCCTCCCCTCTCTTTGCATGTTTCCTCTCTTGGCTGCTGAGCCTCCACTCGCCCCTTAATTGCTGGTGTTCCCATCCTGGTCTCAGGAACGCCACATACAGTACCACCGTGGCTTTGTCTACAGCTAGACATTAGCTGTTTCTCAAGTAAGCCGATGACTTCCAAATACTTCATTGTCTTAAAACTCCCCACATTCAATCACCTGTTACACATCCACTAGGCCCCTTAAATTAATATATCCAATACATAACTATCTTTCCCCATCCCACGCTTCCTCCCATGTTCCCACTAAGTAGCCCAAGTAAGACATTGAGCTCCTAGATGCTTCCCTCTCTCCTTCCCTTTCTTTCAATCAGTCACCGGGACCTGAACATCCTTGTCCTGGGATCTCTTTAGCCCTCTCGCTTCTTCACTGTCCAGTCACTGCCTTTAACTGGTCTCCAGTCTGATTGCGACACTGTCTTCCAAAACACACAGTGATGACAGCTGCCATGTAAAGTCCCTCCGCGGCTCTCGGTGGCTTTCCGGGTGTTGTTCCAATCTCCCTGCTCACTCATATAGCCACATCCCACCTCCCTCTACCGCACACAAGACCATGTGTTACTGCTGGTTTCACACCCCTTCTCCTGGCATGTCCTTTCCCCTTTCTGACCCCTCGTGGCCCTCCAATGCTGTCCTTGACCAGCCCCGGACCCAGTCTGACGAGCTTCCCCGTTCCTGGTCAGAACGCTTTGTTCTCGCAGCGACACAGCCCTTATCTCTTCTTCCCAGAGTCACGCAGGTGCCTCATTATCGACTCACCACACCGGAAGCTGCTTGCAAGCACAATGCCTGACGCAAACTAAATGCCTGACAAATAAAAGTTTACTTTTCTTTATATGTAATACATTTTTCCTGTAGAGATAGCTCTTTTCATATTAGCCATGTGCGTCAGTGTTTCACATTTCCTGTATCTTAGGCCATAATCTGACTGAACACAGGTACAGGCTGTTAGTGCAGTCCTCTGCACGTGATGCTGGAGCAGCAATGGAGAAGGTAAATTTAACCAGAGGGAAAGCCTCTGAGCAGAGAGGTCTGGGGGCGGGAAGAGGTAACAGCCTGTCTGTGGGAGTCGTGACATTTTGAAAACACCAAATTCTCTATCACCTTGAGCTTTTTTCTGCGGGGCAAAAGGGGTGACAGAGGCGGGGGCTTTTGTCCTCTTTTGTGGGCAGATTTCCCCAATGAGTTTTTTGTCTGTGGTGCCTGTGGCCACAAAGGAGGCTGCCCATGGAACCCCCACCTATTTTTAGCTTCAGTTCAATACCCCACAGACAGCAGCCCTCCCATGTACCTCTCTGTGTATTTTCAACCTTGCTGTTGCCGATATGAATCACCCAGGGGTGGCCTGACGAGTAGCTAGATCTGAAGTGAGAATAAAAAGACTTGAAGTGAGAAGGTACAGTCTTTAACAGTGGAGCATTGCCAAGGTGTCCTGATATCTAATATGTCTAATAGCTCCCTGTGCTACTTTCATAAAACAAGTTCAAGTATGTTCATAATGCAATGTTATTTTAATGAAGTGCTTTGTGACCAGAGTCCATGATGTGGAGCCTGAACTGGATAATCTAAACTCCTCAGGACTTCCTCTTTGTGAGAAACTTCACTGGGAAAAGAATTGTTCAAGACACTGCCTGAATCAGATAGATTATAAACCATACATTATTCTTGGCACGCCAATGGCTTTTCATTATAAATACTGACGAGGTTAATTTATGTGTGCTTTGTTAAACCAGGTCAAGCTCTTGAGGGATGATACTTTGTGTTGAACATGCTGCTGCTTCTGAAAGCCATCAAAGCTCACCCTGGGAAGGCAATTGCTGGGCTCCAGCCAGTCACTTGTCCATGGACTTCAGCCTCACGGTGCATCGGCGTGGTCACTGACGGGAGTTCTGATGACGCATTGCCCTGCGGGGCAACATCAATCAGACTGACTCAGCCTTCTTCCCTTTATGTCCCCAAAGGATTTTTGACACAGGCAATACTCTAGGCAAATGTTCATCTAATATTTCTAAACCAGAGCTTCTGCCCTAATTTTCTGTTTTTCAGACATTTTTTCATCTTCACCTGAAGATCTGTTTATTGATTTTAGAGAGAGAAGGGAGAGAAAGAGAGAGAATTATTGAGGTGGGAGAGAAACATTGATGGTTGCCTCTCATACACACCCTGATCAGGGATCGAACCCACAACCTAAGTATGTGCACTGACCAGGAATCAAACGTGCAAATTTTAAAAATAGGGACAATCAAGGGCCCTGGCTCGTGACACAATGGATAAGGCACCGGCCTGTGAACCTGAAGGTCTCTGGTTCGATCCCCAGCCAGGGCATATAACCAGGTTGCAAGCCAGGTCTCCAGCCAGGTCCCCAGGTCCATACTTGGAGGCAGGTGAAAGGCAACCATATATTGATGTCTCTCTCCCTCTCTGCCTCTCTCCCTTCCCCTCTCTTTAAAAAAATAAAAAATAAATAAAATAGTGGTAGTAAATATTTTTTAGTAAATAAATAATAAAAATAGGGACAATCAAGCAACATTGGTGTATGGGATAATTCTTCAACCAACTGAACCACCTGCCCTAATTTTCTTTTTGATCTCTTGTCCTGAGGAGGTGGACTAAGCCATAAGCAAGCCTCTACGACCATATCTCTGTACTGAAGAAGGCACAATCTTCTTCCTTACCCTGGGTCCCACTCCAGAGGTTACTGTAGCCAGGCAGCAGAAAAAGAAAGAAGGGGACACTACATAGCTCTATCTACATAGTCTCTTCTCTGCTCTTACTAGTGCTCCAGTCCCCAGGTGGGCTGAGTTCCATGGTGACTCTACTCTGTCCTTGTGATAACCTGTATTCCATGATGCCTCCTTTCCTTGTAAAATGGGAATGATAATACCTAACTCTCTTCAAGGCCAGAGCAGCTGCAGCAGAGTCTTGCTGGGAAGAAATGCAGACATGCAATGGCCAAACTGGGTAGCCTCTGACTCTGGAGGGCTTTCAGTGCTGCCAGAGCAACTCAGACCGTCCTGCAGGACATGGTAGGTCATTAGAGGTTCTGTTATAGGAAATAGCAGGATGGAAATATGTGATAGAGACAGTGGTGAAAGGAGGTGTAATTGTATAATTGTGACCCTTTTATACTACTTGAATTTTTAAGGTAGTTTTTAACCTTGTGAAAATGTTTTCATTTAAAAACTAATTAATTTGTAAAACAATAGATAATAAAACATATAATTTGTGCCAATACCTTTGAAATTTTCAAAATAGAGACAGTCAAGCAACGTTGTGGAGTCGGGAGAAGAACACACTCTACAGTTTGTAGCACCGGGGGATGGGTTTGAATGCTGGCCTCTGAGTGAGTGACTTAACCTCTCTGAGTCTCAAATTTCTTTACAACAGAAATAATGATACCTACCTATCTGAATGGTTGTGAAGACTAATAGGATAAAGTCTATCAAGTGTCAGCCCTGGTAAATATTTTATAAATGTATAAATAACAAATTGAGAGGCTACTATGGTAACAACATGGCCTGCACTAACGTGGGCATGGTGGAAATGGAAAGGGGATGGGTGGAGTCATTTCAAAAACAGAATAAACCACAAGGAGATTCCATCTCACACCTGTCAGAATGGCCATCATCAACAAATCAGCAAACAACATGTGCTGGTGAGAATGTGGAGAAAAGGGAACCCTACTACACTATTAGTGGGAATGCAAGTTGGTGGAACCACTATGGAAAACAGTATGGAATTTCCTCAAAAATTAAAAATGGAACTACCTTTTGACCAAGTGATTCCACTGCTAGACTTATACCCAAGAATCCTAAAACACCAATTCAAAAGAACCTGTGCACCCCTATGTTCATAGCAGTACTACATATAATAGCCAAGTGCTAGAAACAGCCTAACTACCCATTAGTAGATGGGTAGTTTAAAAGCCTGTGGTACATTACACAATGGAATGCTATATAGCAGAAAGAAAGAAGGAATCCCTACCCTTTGTGACAGTATGGGTGGAACTGGAGACTATTACACTAAATGAAAGAAGCTAGTTGATGAAAGACAAATACCATATGATCTGACCTATAAAGGTAATCTACTGAACAAAATAAACTAATGAGCAAAACAGAACCAGAGGCATGGAAACATGGAACAGACTGACAGCTGCCAGAGGGGAGGAGATAATGGTGGAAAGAAGGGGAAGGGTCTAGATAAAGAACATGTTTGAGTGACCCACAGACATAGACAATGATGTGGGGATTGACTGTGGGAGTGGGAGTGAGGTGAGCAAAGGACAAAAGGAGAAAATTGGGACAACTGTACTAGAATAGACAAGAAGTAAAAAGCACATGTAAAAAATAGAATGAACTGAACTGATTGGCTCTGGGGATTTCAGGAGTTCCCCTGGGACTGTAATAAATGCTGTACTACAATCGCATCTCAATATTCAGTCCCAATGAACATCTTCAACCCCACTTTTCCTGGATCCTCTCCTTAATGTGCTTCTTCAAAGAACATTTATTCCACAGATGGCCAGAAGATGTCGCTGCAGACAGCACCATCCACATGGTGCTCTCTAGCTTGAGGTCCCATCTCGCCATCTGTAAAAAAAAATTCCCTTGTTGTTCCTTATCTAACTCTCCTTACTCTAGGCTCCTGTCCTGAGTGTAGCCTCCTTTTTTTTTTTTCCTATGAATCCTCAACTTTCCTGCTTTGCCCCTGCCCTGAAGCCCTGGCTACCTGGAGGTAAATTTGAATCCTTCAAGACAGCAGATCCAAAATTGTGACTAGGTTGTACCTATGCTTCCTGGCACTCTTTCCATCACCACACTCATATAGATTATTTACCGAGACCTATATCCATGCTGTCACCCTGCCCACATTCTCCCTAACCTCTTGAATGCCCATCAGTGAATGCAGGGGGACATCCCTACATTCTCCCACACTCTTTAACTTCACTTCTAAATTGTCCCAGTTCTCAAATATCAGTATTTAAACATGTTTATCTACCTCACTTTCTGAAACGATGTGTTTTTAGCAAAAGAATCCCTAAACTGTAGCCTAAATACAGCCTTAGGACATAGGAAATGATGAACATTCCCAAGAGCCAGGCTGAGTGACTTAGCCACAGGGACTATTTCATAGTCATGGGACTGGATTCTGACAGTTGAGGGCTGGGAACAAAGGAAAAATGCTCCAGGCTAACTTCCCCCTTTCTCCCAGCTCATGGCTTCAGTTTGTGATCCTTCTTATTCTGTCTCTCATCTGCTTCCAGGGTATAAAAATCAGCCTAAGAATATCTTTCATAATCAATATTTTTATAGCTATCCCCCATTAATAGCCTCAGAGATAAGCCTCCAAGGCATCTCAGTTTTTAATACTCATCCAAGTAATCTGAGGCTCTACTTCAAAGAACAGAGGTTCTAAAAAGGGGGGTGGGAAATATATTATCTCAGTGATTACAAGAAAGGACTGGGATCAAGGTTCCTAAATCTTTACTTATTTGTAAAGCAAACATTTTAGTAGCTATGAGTCTGTTTACCTTCATCCTAAACCATTCCCCGAACCTTAGACAATAGAAGGGAAAAAATGGTTTCTGGTGCTAGACTTGGCCTCTGATGCTGAAAAGATCATAAACCCCTCATCTGGTTATGGTGCCCCAGGGCTGGGACCTCCTCTCATTTATGTGCCGAACCCAGCCGATACCAGACCTTCATGTAGAACTGCCCTAGTGCTTTCTCTCCTCATACTCAGACTCGTTAAGTTTCCAACAAAGACAAAAGAGCACACACACTGACATGAAGAGGAAGCAATGTGCCTCCACCCGTTCCTCACCCAACTACTCTTTCCCAAACACAACAAAACGTGAACAACCTGCACACCTACAGGTATCACTTGGTTACTGCCAACAAACAGTGAAAAGGGAGCCAGGCATTTTGCCCCCGGGGTTGGCATGAGCAGGCTGACAGGCAGAGGCCTCCTCCTTCGCTGGCAGCAGGTTACCCAACAGGAAGACTAGGCACGTGGTTGAGGCACCAGCAGAGCAGGTATACCTCAAGGAGATGTTTATTAGAAGAATCTGAGTTTTAAAAGAAAGTAAAACAAACAGAAACAACAACAACAAAAATAAACACTGTAGTTTTGTGAGAAAAACAAGAATTTTGTTGAACTTGTTATCCTTATTTTACCGTGTAGTCATGAACAGTTCTTTGGGGGAAGGATAATTTTTCAGGACTTAGAGTCTCTGATTCCAACCTGCCTGCCAGAGGCAGATCACACTTCCTGGATAAGATACACTGCATCCACCCCTAGCCTCTAATGACATGGAGTTGCTAAGACCCCACGACCACAAGGGAGTTGAAGGCAGGTGCCTGCCCCCAAACCACCATGAAAACATGGTATCTTGGCTGAAAAACAGGCTGTAAATTCAGGATCTGTGTGCTTGGTGGAGCCAAAAGATGCAGACATTTTGTATGGTTTTCACAATATTGGAAAATTTGAAAATGTTCACATCAAAATCCATTTTCTGATTTTTTTTCTTTTTTTACAGTATATTTTATTGGTTATGTTAATAGCTGTCCCAATTATTGATCCCATTGTTCCCCTCCACCCAGGGCTCCCACTCCCTCCCACAACCCCACCCCCTCTTTAGTTCATGTCCAAGGGTGCTGCATAGAAGTTCCCTGATTTCACCCTTTCCTATGTTATTCTTAACTTCTCCCTATCCATTTTGTACCCACCAATTATGTTTCCTAATTCCTGCACCATTTCCCCATTTCTGCCCCTTCCTCCTCCCAGCTGATAACTCTCCTAATGATCGCCATAATTATGATTCTGATCCTATTCTGGTCGTTTGTTTAGTTTGTTTTTATTTTTTGTTTTTTTAGATTCTGTTGTTTATAGTTATGGATTTGTTGTCATTTTAATGTTCATAGTTTTGATCTTCTTTTTCTTAAGTAAGTCCCTTTAACATTTCATATAATAATGGCTTGGTAAATGATGAACTCCTTTGGTTTCACCTTGTCTGGGAAGTACTTAATCTGCCCTTGCATTCCAAATGATAACTTTGCTGGATAAAGTAATCTTGGTTGTAGGTCCTTGCTTTTCATCACTTTGAATACTCCTTACCAGGCCCTTCTTGCCCAAAAAATTTATTTTGAGAAATCAACGGATAGCCCTATAGGAACCCCTTTACAGGTAACTCTCTTCTTTTCTCTTGCTGCTTTTACTATTCTCTCTCTCTCTTTGAACTTTGGAATTTTAATTATGTGTCTTGGATGTGGTTCTCCTTGGGTCTAGCTTGTTTGGGACCCTGTGTTTTATGGACTAATATGTCTACTTCCTTTGCCAAATTAGGGAAGTTTCTCTTCATTATTTTTTTTCACATAAATTTTCAATTTCCTGTTCTTTCTTTTCTCCTTCTGGCACCTCTATACTTCAAATACTGGCACATTTAAAGTTGTCCCAGAGGTTCCTATGCCTCTCCTCATTTGTTTGTTTGTTTTTTCAATCCTTGTTTCCTCTTTCTGCACTGGTTGATTGTTTATCTCTTCCTTATGTTCTAAATCATTGATTTGAACCCTTCCCTCCACCCTTAGTTTCGTGTAGATTTTTGTTTCACATAGCCTAGCCCTTCACTCCTTCATTTCTGTGTTTGCTGTATTTAAGCACATCTGTCAACTCTGTGAGCATCTTAATCACCGGTGTTTTGAACTCAGCTTCTGTTAGGTTCGCTGTCTCCTCATCACTCAGTTCTTTCACTGGCACCTTGGTCTGCTCCCTCTTTTGGGCCATACTTCTCTGCCTCCTCAGCTTGACAGCTTTCTGCATTTGCTTCTGTGTCTTAGGTAGGTCTGTCACTGTTATGTTGTAAGGGGCAGAGCCTTACAACCCATTTCACCTTGTTGTGGCACTAAATGTGAAGGAAGGGTCTGAGAGGGAACAATGCTGCTTGCCCAATGAGACCAGCAGTTTCCTCCTCTGCCCCAACTCCCACTGGCTTTCACAGTCAGAAGCAATGAGGCTCTGTTTTCTTCCCTGGTACTGGAACTGTGAGCCTTACAGTCTGGTTTGGTGCCGAGAGCACTCCCAAGATATTGCTACTCTTTTTTTTTTTTTTTTTTTTTTTAATGTGTGACTGCACTTTCTGCTGGCTGACAAAAGCTGCCATCCAGCCACAGCCACTGTGCCACCAAACCATGTCCTCTCTATCCCAGTTCCGCCCCTTCTGTCTGGATAAATATTTCTTCTTTATATCTTTGTTTGTTGGACTTCCGTGCAGCTCGGCTTTCTGGAATTTCTGGTTGTCTCTAGTTCTGAGGTAGATGTATTCCTTCTTAATTGTGGTGGGAGATGCAGTGTGTTTGCCTATGCCTCCATCTTAGCTGGAAGTCTCCGATTTTCTTTTTCTTTTTTTTTTCTTTTTAAAAGATTTTATTTATTATTTCCAGAGAGAGAGGAAGGGAGAGAGGCAGAGAGGGAAAGAAACACCAATGTATGGTTGTCTTTCAACTGCCTCCAGGTGGGGACCTGGCTGGAGACCTGGCTTGCAATCTGATTATGTGCCCTGAGTGGGGAATCAAGCCAGCGACCTTTGGGGTGGCAGGCCGTGATTTTATTTTTTGTTTAACAATGGAATATCAGTATTGAACTCAAAGTGGTTTGGCAAAAATTATGTGAGCTGAGTATGAGGGACATGTTCTCTTGGGTCTAGATTGTCAGAGATTCTGCCACTCCCACTCCCCCTGGGGCTCACATCATTGGTGTCACTCATCTGTGAAAACTGCCTAGCCTCTGTGGGTAGGCATCTGAGTCTGGTACCCTTTAATGTATTCATCTCTATTAAATTGAAGAATGGATAGCAAAAGAAATACATAAAGGCTTTGACAGTCTTATGTTAAGATCACTGCAAATGAAGGTCCTGGTAGCTGTTTCTCTGTAGGGATAGCCAGGGTTGGGGAGCTTCAGGTTTCAAGAAGGATGGACGAATGTGGTTGCTTATCACAACAGGAGGAAAGAAGACTGAGCCTGGGACTGGAAGCAGAATGTAAATTCAGAATTTCACTGCAGGGCTGCCTGTTAGCAGTGGGCCCGACTCTCTTGGCCTTCAGGACTCTGTTTTCACTCTTCTCCCTTCCAGCCTGGCTGCATTGAAGTGGCCGAGGCTAAAAGAAATTTGGCTTAATTGACCAGGGCAACAGACACAGAACCCTCTGCCCATACTATAAGAAAAGCCAAATGTTGGATCACTTGGCTAAACTTAAAAGAAAAATCATGCTGCCAGGCCACTGGGCACATAGGTAGTTCCCATGGTGCATGTCCCTCCCATAAAGAGTGCATGAAGTCACACCAAGCACTTATGATGCTCCTTTTCCCACGGAGGTGCTCTCACCCACAGTGAAGCCCCTGAATATCACTGGCCATCCTGTCATTCCCTATGGCTACATTCTGTGCTAAAATACAAAGCAGCTTCAAGGTTAACTTGTTCATTCTTTTGCCTTTTGCATTAAAAAGAAGAAATGCCAAATGACATTAAAATAATTACCTAAGGCTTAATTAACATCTTAAAAATGGTCAAGATTAGCAAAAATGTTTGACAATAAGGTGGGGAGAACTCCTAAGTGTGCAAGAGTCCATAAAGCTCTTTCTAAACCAAACATTCATTTTACTATCTTCTGCCCCTTCTGCTCCTGTTTTCTGATGTCCAAGTATGTTCTTTATTGCCCAAGTTTCAATTTTGCATTTAAGCTCTACAGAGATATACATGACAGAAAGAAAACCTGCTGGATCACATTATTCAAAACCGTCTCCCAGGTTGCAGAAAAACAAAAGGTACCTCCCTGGGAATCCCCACAATAGGGACAGGTCATCAAGGCTCAGCACCTCCCAAAATTTCCTGAAGCACCGCCTGACAAATCAGGGAATACCCGGAACTGACTCTTACCACTAGGTGGCACACTAAGCAATCAGGAATAAAGACCACTAGGTACTGAAGGTCATGAAGTCATAACGGAAGGTGCAAAGATACTTAATTCTGTGATGCTTTATACAAACGCAGGATTTTCTTTTTAATAATAATTTTAAACTTGCAGCTAAAAGTCCTCTTCTGTGGTATCCTTTACTAGTGGAGAACTTAGAGTCTGACATTTCAGTACTTTTTTTACAGACATGAATATCCCCATAGAGATAAAACAGAGGGTGGTAGGTGTTCCCCTAACAACTGGAGTAGGACAATACTTGTAGAAAATATTTCCCAAATTAGCTCTCACTGGTGTGGCTTAGCTGGTTGCAGCATCATCCTATAAAGCAAAAGTGCGCAGGTTTGATCCCTGGCTTGCCCACTTATGGGGCCAATAGATGTTTCTCTCTCCCTCCCTTCCTCTCTCTCGAAAAGCAATGGGGAAAAAATGTTCTTGGATAAGGATTTTTTTTTTTAAGACGACAAAGGAAAATATATACTTTCCAAATTCTAGGGTATTCAGTCTCATTTTCAAAATATGTTTTCAAAACCGTTAATACACAACTGCTTTGGTCAAATGATTAATATGCTGGAATATAAATTAGATAACCTGCCACAGAGTACCTAGGTAAATTGCTCTGCATTTCAGTTTCTTTTTAGGAAAGTAAGAACAATACTTATCTTACAAGATTAGCTCTGAGAACAATGTGTTGACTGAAGTTTTGGGAATATTTCCAAAAATTTATACTGTGAATTTCCAAGAGACAGGGTCACCCTTAAGTGGAATTATACATGCATTTGTGGCAAAGTAATATAAATTTTAAGATGGTAAAAATAAAAAAATATTTTGAAAACTAAATATCAGCCCTGGCTGGTGGCACAGTGGATAAGGCCCCGACCTGCGAACTCAAAGGTCGCTGGTTCAATTCCTAGCCAGGACACACAACTAGGTTGCAAGCCAGGTTTCCAGCCAGGTCCATAGCTAGAGACAGGTGATGTCTCTATCCTTCTCCCTAAAAATAATCAATAAAATCTTTTTTAAAAACTAAATATCATTAGACCCAATCTCATTATTATACAAACAGGTATACCACAGCAATCCTAACTGATCTTGCCAATTAATATGCAGTTAATTAGAAGTAGAAGGTGGAATTGAAATCTACTTATAGCCATTGTTCCACGCTGCCTCAAAAATTGTATGCTTACGTATTATATGTCAATGAGACATATGTAGTCTATCACTGGGAAGCTTTCATTTTAGCATGAGATTTACTATCTTGAGGTTTTATTTCTTGATTTTACCTATTTTTCCTTCATATTTTGTTAACCCAAGTGACCCAGGTTCCCTACATTCAGATATTGGGATTGGGGAGGGAAAGACTCAGAGGAGAAAGGTGGGTTAGTACATGACCAACCATGTTAAAGCTAACTGCAATATTGCCAGGAATCTCAACAAAACTAGAGGCCTCCATGGGCTCATTCTAAAGAACTCTGGCAGAAGTTGCTTTGTTGTGCCTGGACCAATTCTAACAGTAAAATCAATGCAACTAGTGGCTTGTTGGCTAGGAGGTGGGGGTGCAAAGGCGGGGGGGCTAAGTTCTATTTCTGCAGTTGAACCCAAAGAAGGATGGGTCTGGAGTGGCTACTCAAGTTGCAAGAAGTCCAACTGCTGCCCTCCCCCAGGACAGGGCCTCAAGAAGCCAGGAAGGGCAGGATGGGGCAATGTTAGAGCTGCCTTTAGTCTCCTGCATAATGCCTAGCAGCTGCGTTCTTAGCCACCCTTGAGGCCCAATCTTGGGAAAGGCACCACTCAACCCATTCTTCTGCCTCTTTTTCCAAATGCTTCCTGAAAAGTCAGCCAACTGGGTGCCCAGGAGTAAGGCTCAGGATGCATTCTCTGCAGCAGCACAGTGCAAACCAGGGAATACGACCTCAACAATTATTTCGTTATTGCAAGGTATCTATAACCTCTAACAAAAGAATTAACACCTTGCCCTACTTGAAAAAAAAATTGACATTCAGAATTCGCCCGCTGCCCCCCTCCCCCCCGCATAAGGCCCGAGTGTTTGCCCCTCCCCCAGTCAAGAGGGTTGTTAATCCTGAAAAAATGACTAGAGGATTCCCCAAGCCTTTATATTTTTAACGCCAAAACTTGCACAACTTCTACCTGAGTGAGTGCTACATGGCCCCGCGTTGCAAAGAGCCTGGAAGGGGCAGGCACACAGAGGCAGCCGTCTCACCACCTGTGCGCTCTTCCCATCTCAAAGAAGTTTGAGGAAACGAATCCCTCCCTACACGGAGCCATCATTTCCACTCGCTTTTTCAAAAGATCATAAAACGGAAAGGACCGGCAGGATGGCAAACCCCAACGAGGAACTGCCCAGCAAGTCTGTGTCCTTGGGATCTCAGCAGCCTGGCCGCCGCCGACCTCAATCCAATCTATCGTGGGAAACCCCAGGGAAAGGTTTGTTGCTGAGGGACAAGATTATTGAGCAGGCTGCAGGGAAGTACCGGGGGAGGGGGTCTTGTCCAGAGGACTTTCCAGCCACTCAGCGTTCATCAAAAAGTTCCCTATACATGACCCCAGTGGCTCATTACAGGGAGTTTCTCTGATGAACCCCAGAGCAGGGTTTAAATTGCTTTTTTCCCCAGCCTAGAGATGAGGCCAGTTCTCTTTTCTGGTCTGACTGGCTTGGAAATTCCCCGCGCCTGACCCCGCCCCTGAGAAATCCCCTGCCAGGGTTTATAGGGCGCTGTGGCGGCGCTGCCGAGCCCACAACTGTGCTAGTCCGTCGTCCTGCCTCCCTGCGACACTACCCGGGAGCGATCGCGCAGCGTGCAGCCTGCAGCCTAGCGCACTTGGGAAGTAGCGCCCGAACGGTCACCACGGCCATGTTTCACCCTGCCGAGCAAGCCCAGGACTGGGCCATGGAGGGCCCCCGGGACGCGCTCAAGAAAGAGCGGTTGCTGGACGACCGCCACGACAGCGGCCTGGACTCCATGAAGGACGAGGATTATGAGCAGATGGTGAAGGAGCTGCAGGAGATCCGCCTGAAGCCGCAGGAGGTGCTGAGTAGCCCTGAGCCCTGGAAGCAGCAGCGCACGGAGGACGGAGACTCGTAAGTGTTGTGGGCCCCGGCGGCAGAGCGGGTGGGGGCGCCGGGCCTGCAGCGCGAGTCATGGGACCCGCGATGCGAAGTGGACCCGGGGTTTATGCACCCAGCCCGAGACCGTGCAGAGTTGCGTGGGGGCGGGGGACCAGGGTTGTTCCGGGGGCCGCAGTGCCAAGGTTCAGCTTTGCAGCCTCGCACAGCCCCCACCGCCAGGCCTGGTCCTCTTGGCCGGGGGCGGGGCGTCATCGGGGCCGGGAGTTTCTGCCCCGCTGGCGGGCGGGCGCGGAGAGTGGAAGTACAGGGCGTTCCAGCCCGGCGGGAGGGCGGGGCAGTCTGGCGCCCTCTGCGGGGGGGGCGGGGGGGTGAGCCCGGAAAGTCCCTGGGCGCCTGCCAGGAACACTCAGCTCATAATAACCTCGCGGAAAACACCGCGGCCTCGGCCTCCAGAAACCCCGGCCTTGCGCAATCCCCGCACCCCGCGCCTCCCTGGGCCCCACGCATTGTACTCACCCTGGGGGTTTTTCCCTCTCTTGCCCTCAGGTTCCTGCACTTGGCCGTCATCCACGAAGAGAAGTCACTGACTATGGAAGTGGTCCGCCAAGTGAAGGGAGACCTGGCCTTTCTTAACTTCCAGAACAACCTGCAGCAGGTGCGCCTCTTGCCCAGCCCCGTGACTCTCTCACCCTGTGATCTAGCAGTTGCTCCTAATCCTCCATAAAGTTAAGCCAGGGGTCATTATTCGACCTGACCTTTTACATTCCAATCAGCCAACATTCTAGAAAGGAAAGAAAATCCCATTAACTTGGTGAGGCCTTTCTGAAGCCCACCTGGGGCCTCTGGTATTTGCCTTGCCTCTGCACCCTCCTGGGAGAAACAGCACCCACAGCCTGGGGAATCTCTGCGGCTCGGGAAAAACTCGAGACTGGGGATTTGGTCCATGACTTACCATCTTTCTGTTCCCTCTTCTGTTTGTAGACTCCGCTGCACTTGGCTGTGATCACCAACCAGCCAGAAATTACTAAGGCACTTTTGGAAGCTGGCTGTGATCCTGAGCTTCGAGACTTTCGAGGAAATACCCCCCTACACCTTGCCTGTGAGCAGGGCTCCTTGGCCAGCGTGGGAGTCCTGACTCAGAGCTGTGGGACCCAGCACCTCCACTCCATCCTGCAGGCCACTAACTACAATGGTACGGCTCCCTGCTCTACGCTGCGCATCATGGGGCAGTTGACATGGAGAAGGGGGTGGTGGGCCAACTTGAGGATTCCAGGCAAGAGCTTAAACTCCCAACATGTGAAAGGTTGAGAAAATAATATATACAAAAGGCCTGTCTGATGCCTTTATAAGTTAATTCAGAAGCCAGATTCTTTGGAAGAATTTGTCCCTTAAAAGAATAGGTGAGATTCTGCTTGAGATGTGAGAGTTGAAACAAGTGTTTATACTTTCTCCCTTTTGTTCTTCCAGGCCACACGTGTCTGCACTTAGCCTCTATCCATGGCTACCTGGGCATCGTGGAGCATTTGGTGTCCTTGGGGGCTGATGTCAATGCTCAGGTGAGCACTCCAGATGCACTACACTGGGCTCCAGGGCCCTCCTGCCTAAGATTTCACTTGCTTTTGTTGCAAACGGAAATTCCAGGCTCAACTATAAACATCTCAAATTCCTTTTGGTTTCAGGAGCCCTGTAATGGTCGAACCGCCCTTCATCTTGCGGTGGACCTGCAGAATCCCGACCTGGTGTCTCTCCTGCTGAAGTGTGGGGCTGATGTCAACAGAGTCACCTACCAGGGCTACTCCCCATACCAGCTCACCTGGGGCCGCCCGAGCACCCGGATACAGCAGCAGCTGGGTCAGCTGACCCTAGAAAACCTTCAGATGCTGCCAGAAAGTGAGGATGAGGAGAGCTACGATACAGAGTCTGAGTTCACAGAGGATGAGGTGAGTCTCAATTTTGCTTTGAAAAAGCAGTGAGAATGGCCATTTTGCCTCCAGCCTCCCAGGCCCCTGGAGCTATGCCCTGAATCCAAAGGTCTCACATAATTAAGTTCTGCAACTTCAGTGTGTATGACCAGAATCCCAAGAGTGTATCTTTTCTTTTTGGCTTTTAAGGAGAGAAGCGTTAAAGCAAAACTCCCTCAGCTTGTGAAGTTAATTTGTATTTGGGATATAGAGAATGAGGTCCACAAATACTTCTTTCCAGTAGCAGCCTCACCATTATCCCAGCTCCTTTGGCAAAGCTCTGAAGTTTAATGCGCTTTTTTCCTCTTGTTTTTAGCTGCCCTATGATGACTGTGTGCTTGGAGGCCAGCGACTGACGTTATGAGCTTCACCAAGTGTCTAAAAGAACATGGACTTTGTATATTTGTACAGGAAGAGAGTTTTATTTTTATAAAAAAAAGAAAAAGGAAAAAAAAGAAAAAGGGTTCTCTTAAAACCACACTGCACACTGTCTGGCCTGAAACAATTTATTGGGTTGGATCAGCCCTCATTTTTTATTTTTAAGGACTTTGGAAGGGAGCAAGGAAGATCATTGGAATTCGAAGAAAACCTCTTTTAAACCTCACCATGGTGGGGTGTTTTGAGGCTATCCAAAATTTGATGAAAGGACTATAATTTTATTTATTGTGCTTTCTGACTGAATCAGCATGGATTCAGCCTGGTTGTGTCCTGTGAGATGTGACAATGAGGTGTGTTGTTAAACCTTTCAGTGGTGTGGGGTTAAAAGTTGCTACCTGTCAAGGTTTGTGTTACCCTCCTGTAAATGGTGTATATGGTGTATTTTGTTGGTAATTATTTTGCTACTTCTAAGATGTATATTTATTAAACCGATTTTTACAAACAATCATCCTGATCATTTTCTTGAGGCTGACTCTATTCTGAGAGTCGTTAGATCCTCAGGTGGAGGTGGAGAGTTGCGTGGGAGCACTTACCACAGCCAGCCGTGAAACCCTTTCAGAAAGCAGCTTCTCACACTGTAAATACACCAGCTTTGCAGGCAGCAGGGCCCACTCTGTGTGGGAGGGGAGACTGTTGCCAGAGTGCAAGGTTGTAGGAAACAGGCTGGGGGTGTTCGGGAGAGAGGTGCTTGGCCTACAGCTGGAAGGCTCTCCTTTGTCATTTGCTTTCATCCTCTTCATGTAAATTACTCCAGGACCTTTACTTCCACTTGAGATTATTTCGGCCAAGAGGATTATGCTGAACTCACTTTTTTCTAGAGCTAGAAAAGAGCTCTGTGATACTGGAAGTTCCTAAGGACCGTGGGCTCAGGAATGGGGTTGCACTAACATTTGCTAGCAGGTGCCCCTCTCTCAGCCTTTGTTTTCCCATTAATAAACTAGGTTGTTGTGAAGGTTACACAAGACAGTCCGCATAAAAAGCATAGCAGAGTGCCAGGCACATTGTGCTAAAGGAAAATACAAGCTATTGCACAACATCCTGTATTTCACAGGGGAAGAAACAAATCCAAAGAGAATGTCCTGTCTTATCTAAGGTCACCTTGCAGGGGACCCAGATGGTTAACTTATTTAAAGCAGTCTTGTTTTCAGGTGGTTAATGTCTTAACTCAGGGGTCCCCAACCTCTAGGTAGGTATGGTCTGGGCCTATGAGGAACCAGGCTGCACAGCAAGAGGTGAGCTTGAATGTAATGTGTTTGAATCATCCCTAAACCATCCTCCCTCTCCCCCCAGTCTGTGGAAAAACTATCTTCCACAAAACCAGTCTCTGGTGCCAAAAAGGCTGGAGACTGCTGTTTTAAATGCATTCCACCTCTGAACCAATTTTGTTGCCAACCATAGCATAAACGTGATAATAAAGGCTTGAAAAATTTAGTCAGCTCAGAAGCAGAACATTTCACAAGAAACCGATTCACATGAAATTTGGGTTGAGATGCTCTGAATTGCTATGTTTTTATCCCTAAAGTGCATTTCTTACACAGGTAGAGAAGTAAAGTTTATGGCATACTATAAAATGCAGAATGGTGTATAAATACAAAATACAACTCATGTACACCAACAAAGCATTACCATTACATTTTCCCTTTCCTGATTTACAAATAACCACCATTCTCTCAGGCCAAAAATGAGCCAGTACTTGGTGAGTCTTTCATATATACATAAAGAGCGTTATTGTAGTTGGGATTGACTGCTCAAGGCAGCATCAGTCACCTGGGGCTGAGCACTGTGGGGGCCCCTCCACCAGTCTGAAAGTGCTCCAGGCCGATTACTGAAATCCTTGTCCATTCCAGAGCACCTGAACACAGGTGTTGTATAATGTAACACATGCATATCAATTAAGTTCAGCTGGTAGGTAAAGACGGCAGGGGCCGGGAGGGCGGACAGCTACCTGATATCCAAAAGAGCAAAGGTTGGAAACTTGGTTCCCAATTTTGGAGTGAATGCCCTTAAGTGCTTCTCAGTCAGATGGGTTTCTTTTCTCCCTTGTAATGGTGTTGAATCTGTGCTGAGTTGCCTGTCAACCTCCCTCCAGTTTCATGTTGGAGAGTTGGAGAAGCAGGGCTAAAGATATGGCCCATGTCTCAGCCTCCTTGGTAATCAGCTTTTGTGTAGCAGCCTCACCTTCCAAGGTCATGGCAAAAAGGGACCTCTTCTGATCCATTTGATCCCAGCCTCCCTCCCACCTTTCTGTGCTCCAGCTTTTCTGCTTTTCAGGACCCCAACCCTCAGGGTGGATTCCATCATCTAAATAAATCTCAAGGTTCCTGGGCTCCAGTAAGGACTGAAGTCGGCCCCAGTTTCTTACTCTTCAGTTCTTCTCAAGTCTCCAGACCTTTGCTTTTAATGTTTAAATTCAGTTTCTTTCCTTCATGCTATTGGCTGCGTAACTGGAGCCTGGAGTTTCGTAAAGAAAGATTTGACACCTGCAACAAACTTAGTAGAAAGTTTTCCTCAAGTTTCTAAGCAAACAAGGATAAACGTTTTGGAACAAAGTAGTTCAGAGATTGTTTTATGCACTTCAATTTTCTCCAAGAAGCTAAAGGTCCTGCTAGTACAGTCAGAAGTAAGGGGGACTTGGGAAAAAGGAAGTGGCACAGAGGGAAATAAAAAGTCACATCAGCAACTTCCTTCTATTTAGTTCCTTGATGCCTTCTGCCTGCCTCATCATCAAGGTAAGTTTCCTTTACAGGTCATATAAACCAAGTTACTTCCACAAGGAAGTGTTTTTCTCTAAGACGAAACAAAGTCCAGTCTGAGCAGTTTGGAGGCCTCCATTCAGGACTTGGAAATGCAGGCTGCTGATGTTCTGGGTTATTTGCATTGAAATTCAGTCGCTATGGGAAGTAATTAAGTGGTGACAGAACTAAGTCAGTGAGGTAAGTTCTTCATTGGCCTCGTTTCCTTCAGATTTCAACTTGCCTTAGGTATGGTTGAGTTCATTTGGAAAGAAAGGTTAAAGTGGAACTCCAGTCAGAAACATGCCATTTCCCCATTTTAAGACATGATTGCCAAGAACCTAGTATAAAGGAACCATGGACATGGACAACAGATGGGATTGACCTTGGGGGGAATGGGTGGGTGGGGAGGGGGACAGAGGGGAGCAAAAAAGGGGATGGATGTAATACAACAACAATAAAATTTAAAAAAAATAAAAACCAACAAAGACATGATTGCAGAAACTGAAACTGGATATCCTGTATGCGTTTTCCTCTTAGAGAAGTAGACTCTGTTTCATTCATTCATTTGCATTATAAAACCCTATTCTTCTCCAGGCCCTGGGGGGCAGAGGGTAGAGACCCAAAGAGGAACCTGTCCTGGCCTCTGCACCAAAAGAGACCTTGCTTAAAGGGGACAGGGAGACACACAAGTACATATAAAACAGGATGGTAAAATTCAAATGTGGTGGGGGACAGAGATCAGGAGACTGCACCCTAGTTAGTTATGTCTCCCCAGGCCAGTACTCTCTGTTCCTGTTAATGGGGGAATGGCACCAGATGTTAACCTCAGTCCCTGAGTTCTGTCTAAGAAAGAATTCAGAGTCAAGACTGAAACACATGCAAAAATTTATTTCAAAAGTCACCGAGGTAGAAGAAGGAAGCCAACTGGGCTGTGTGGGTTTAGGAAACAAGTTACAGAGGCGCAAGAAGGGGTTTTATCTGGAGGTCTCAGAAGAAAATCTCAATAGAATATTCATCAGCTTTCCAGGTGTGTCCTTTCTCGGTCCTGGTCTCTACTGATTGGTCAGCACCAGGGCAGGGGCCACTAGTCGCAGGGCCTACCTAGCTGCTTGTCCTGGCCTGGAGCTGAAACACAGCTGAGGCCTAGACATTACCTCTAGGGCTTAATGCTTAAGGGGTGGTTCTGCAAGGGCTGGTCTTGTGTGGGGGTCTACCAGAGTATGAGACTATTCTCCAGTCCCCTTGTTCCTTGTCTAAGGCCTTGCCTCTTCTACTTGACTGACTACGTGCCAGGGGAGGAAGGGGCAGGGCAGGGTCCCAACCACAGGATCAGCCATGTGAAAGATCAGGGGATCTAAACCCCATGACCAATGATATGCTAAGGGAAGAAAGGTCACCCTGGGAGTGAGGTCCCACCCTATAATATTTGCCCTCCCAGTTTTACCCATTGCTAGGCACCCGGGGCATTCTGCCCTGGTGACTTTCTGTATCTGGCCTATCATTCCTACTCTGCTGGTGCCTGTCTAACTGCCTACTATGTCAATCCCATGGCCCTAGTGACCAGTGGCACCCTTTCAACATGTGGCTGGAAACACAGCTGTGCTCAGAACAAAACTAATTCCTGGGATGGGATTAAATCAACCCCTGCAGCAATAGGCTAACTGTTCATTTTTGCATCTGGGCAACTCTAGGTTGCAGAGCTAAGTAAGCCTGAAAGCAATTTGCCACCAGTCTTTTGAATGATAAATAATGGTCTTGCCTTAATCCCGAGTTTCTTGAACCGGGTGCACTCCAATGACCTGGAGATTTTGTTGACACACTGGCTCTAATTCGGTTGGTCAGGGGATGGCCTGACATCTGCATTTCTAACAAGTGCCTAGACAAGGCCTATGCTACTAGTCCCAGGACTACACTGGGAAGAGCATTTTGAATAAAATGTTATTTTATTGATATTTAGTTAAAGCTAGCGCTCTGCCAACCCCCCTCAGTATCTCTACACTCACAAGGGCACTTCTGCAGCACAAATCAGGATGAGATGATCCAGCATCAGGCAATATGAATCTTTTGCAGAGTAAGGCTGGATGCTGAGCACAGACATTAAAATAGGGTTAAGGATGGGGGTATGGGAGGGGGAATGGTAATGAAAGGGGATTTGGCTTGGGGTGGTGAGCACACAATACGATGTACACAGATGATGTATTGTAGAATTGTGCACCTGAAACTTGTATAATTTTGATAACCAGTATCACCCAGTAAATTCAATAAAAAGGAAGAAATAGGGTCAAGGCCATCAAAGCTGCCATCCAACCAGGTAAATGTAATGAGAGGCATCTGACACCCTACAAGGCTAAAGACGTAATCATCGGAGGTCCAGGAAAGGAACAAAAATCATGAAAGAAATGCCTTTGAAGGGCAATTTGCTAATTAAGATGAGAAGCTGTTTTTGTTTTTAAACATTTTATTTATTGTTTCTAGAGAGAGGGAAAGGGAGAGAGGCAGAGAGGGAGAGAAACATCAATGTATGGTTGCCTTTCACCTGCCTCCACCTGGCTGGAGACCTGGTTTGCAACCTGGTTATGTGCCCTGGCTGGGAATCGAACCAGCAACCTTTGGGTTCACAGACTGGCGCCTTATCCACTGTGCCACCAGCCAGGGTGAAAAGCTATCTTTTAAATGAGCTTATTTGTACCTTTGTCTGGGGCTGCTCTGGTGTGTGGGAGGCACCCTGACCAGGAGGGGAGAGGGAGCTGCTTCCCTATGACAAAGTCCCAATGTATCCTTGTCAGAATATGAGAAGCTTTAACAATCGGTTGTCTAAAATGAATCCAAGAAAACCTTAAGTAAAGAATAACTTCCCCTTAAATGTTGCCATCATTTCATATTTCCAAATTTTAAAAATATGTTGAGTACAGGCTACATGGAAAACTATTTAAAGGCAAGTTTTAAAAGTAACTTTTACTTTATACAATGTTTTGTTCAAAATGTTATTTAACGAATCTATGGTAATACATATCATGGGATAAATTAATAGAATACCTGGCTTGCAACCTGGTTATATGCCTTGGCTGGGAATTGGACCAATGACCTTTGGGTTTGCAGGCCGATCCTTATCCACTGTGCCACCAACCAGGGCTACTTTTTGTTTATTAAACAAGCACATAGTTCTGTGTGTCAGACACTGTTCTAAGTGGCTTACAAATGCTAACTTCTGTGACCTTCGAACCACCCTGTGAGGTAGGTACTATTATTATTTTCATATTTTTTATAAGAAAGCTGGAGCATAGCAAAGTCAAGAGACTGAGCCAGGTCCCGCTGTTACAGGGTGGGAGAAAGCCAAAATTCCCCACTCCCTGCAGTCTGGAAATGGGATGGGACTCAGTGGAACAGTCTTTGTCCTTTGTGCACAAGAAAAATAGGAGGGGCTTGAACCATAGAATAGTGATGGAAAAGCCTATAGGACTTCGGGACTGGTTACCATGCCCACTGAGTCACAGACTGCCATCAGGGTTTAAAAATAAGGCGGCAGCCATTTAGGGGGGGAAACAAAAGGCCATGTGGTATGTGGGGCAGAAAAAGAGGAGGGAACGTGCAGTTTGACAGAAAGAAAGAGCCCTTCATGCTGGGAAGGGGCAAGGAGACAGGAATCAAGCCCTGTAATCTGCAAAAAGGAAAGGGGGCACTTGCCATGTGGACTAGTAAAGGAAGTGGCATACTGCTGCTTTAATTGGGTCAGCTTTGACTCAGCTGCTGCCAAGGACCCCACCCTGCAAACCTGGACTCTGGACTTTGGAACTTGGGCCATGTGGAAAGGACTCTTTCAGTACCCAGACTTCACCATGATCCAGCACAACACAGTATATGTTTTCCTGGACTGTTATACAGAGGCTATTGACATCATACCCCAAATCCTGAAGAAGAGAGCTGACAGACATGAAATGAGGAACTTCTGGCCTTCTCTTTGGCTGATAGCCGTTTGGGGGAAATGTTGGGTCTCGTAGGAGAACAGGGCTCTGAGCTGAAGTTCTCACAGCTCCCCCTAGGTTGGAATATTGTAAATAAAGACCTGTTTTTTTCAACACTACTTGTTGGGTCTTACACCAAGGTGCCACGTGAGCAAACCCCACTTTGCTCAGTAACACCACAGTCAGTAAAATGGCAGCCTCACTGGGGTGGGCTCAAGTCCACATTCCCAACCTGCCATGCAAAAGTGGTTTCCAAGCATGTGTGGGAATATCCACTAGCTAAATGGATTTCAGGCCATCATTCTGACTGTTTTTACACATTTGTTACTAATATCTTACCAAAATTGGGTAAATATTACTAACACTGGTATAATATTCTGATGTGTCCTTTAACAGAAAAATGTCTTATAACAACTATATAACAATGCAGAAAATGCAAAATATAAGATCTTAGGAAACCTCAGTAAACTGAACAATAGTGTGGGGCAGATCTGGACCTGACTCCTAATTCCGTTTTTTTTTTTTTTTTAAGTTTTTTTAAAAAAAGATTTTATTATTTTTAGAGGGAGGGAAAGGGAGAAAGACAGAGAGGGAGAGAATCAATGTATGGTTGCCTTTCACTTGCCTCCAGCCACAGACCTGGCTGGAGACCTGGCTTGCAACTTGGTTATCTGCCCTGGCTGGGAAATTGAACCAGCTACCTTTGGGTTCACAGGCCGGCCCCTTATCCACTGTGCCACCAGCCAGGGCTGTACCACCAGTCAGGGCTATGCCACCAACCAGGACTGAGACTCCTAATTCTTATCCTCTGCGTTTTTAGTGTCAGGTTTCATGTGGTGCTAAATGAAAGGAAGTGAGGCATGCCTTTCCTTCCAGGAGTTTCCAGTTGTGTGGTCTATGTTTGCTTCTGATTGAGACTAGGTCTACCCCAAATCACTGCATTAAACATTTCGGTCAAACTTTCTACAACTTTGTAGTATTTCATTTATTTATTTTCTGAATTATATTTTATTGATTATGCTATTATAGTTGTCCTGATTTTTTCACCCTTTGCCCCCTTCCACCCAGCACCCCCGACTCCCTTAGGCAATCCCCCCACTATTGTTCATGTCCATGGGTCATGCTTATAAATTATCTGGCTACTTCATTTCCTATGGCTATTCTGTGACTACCTATTTGTACTTCTTAAATCTCTCACCTCTTCAGCCATTCCCCCACACCCCCTACCATCTGGCAACCATCACAACCCTCTCTGTATCCATGATTTTGTCTCTGTTCTTTTTGTTTGCTTAGTTTGTTGTTTGTTTGTTTTTTTTTTAATTCAATTGTTGATAGGTATGTATTTTTTTGCCATTTTTCTTTTTGGTTCATAGTTTTGAACTTTTTCTTAAATAAGTCCCTTTAACATTTCATATAATAATGATTTGGTGATGATAAAGCCCTTTAGTTTTTCCTTGTCTGGGAAGCACTTTTTATCTGCCCTTCCATTCTAAATGATACTTGTGCTGGATAAAGCAATCTTGGCTGTAGGTTCCTGCTTTTCATGACTTTGAATATTTCTTGCCAAAGTCTTGTAGTCTGCAAACTTTGCAGGATTTCAATATTCATCTCCAGGGAAGCCCAAAACAAACAAGCAAATGCAAACATTTAAGGACTAATGAATGAGCTTCTTTCAGATGAAATGTTCTGGTGTTGATTCAATGAGAAGTTGGTTTTTGAAGATCTCCTTTGAGTAACTTCCTAACCCCATCCTTGGGGGACAACTTTCCAAGGCAGGGCCTTGCCACGTGGCCTGCAGTGTGAGGCCTCAGGGAATAGTCAAGGCTCCCAGGCAACTTTTATGTGTATTAGCACTTAATTCAATTCTTTTCCACAAAACAAAGAGTAAACCTCCGGCTTGAAAGAGGCCCAAAGCCATATATATGTAAATTCATATAACTTACAGTCTAAAGAAGTATGAAGCTTTCACCTCTTTGAGGGTAGACATTGGGGAAGGGTCCTTTGCACTCAAGGTCCCATAGCACCAGAGGTGAGAGGGGCAAGGTCAAAGCTCAATGAGAATCTCAAATTTGGTTTCAAGAAGGTGTTTCAATGCAAGGGCTTCATGGCATTAGGGAAATTTTGTGACATAGCCATTTGGGTTTGGAAACAGCAAGGTGAGGATTTTGAGGATTTTAATGCAGGGGTTTGGAAAAGTTCAAGTGTGAGCTGTACGATGATGTTTCCTATTAAAGAGTCATTCCATGGGTCTTTCGGGAAATTCCTGTAACAAACAATCAAGTTATTTCCCTGGGCAAGAGTGAATTGGAATAGTAAAGTTATTGTAACAAACAATGGAAGAATAAAGTCAGATTACTATAGACAGTAAACTAGGGGGCAAGAGGGGGTAGTTTCAGCCTCAGTCTGATTAGTCATTAGGCCTACAGGGAGGTCCTGAGCAATATGAGGACTTGTGACAGGCCCATTTTGATAAATTAACCCATGGCTGGGGAGTAGGGGCTGACAGGAAGGTTACAGAGGAAACTGTGTACAGTGAGGAAGGGAGGGGAAATTAAAAAAAAAAAGTTTTGCCTGTTCCGTAATTTTACCCGTAATTGACAAGCCTTAGATGCAATCTGTTGTTAAAAGGTGGTTAGTTCACATCACAAATTCACACTGCGAAGTACCCATGTAAGGTAACTATTGGTGAAGAATAATAGTAGGTATTATTTCTCAAACAGTGTCTACATGCTCGGCCTTTTATATACTGTACATATATGATCACTAGAGGGGTGGGCATGATTATTCCCATTTTGCAGATGAAGAAACCAAGACTCAGAAAAGTTTAGCCATTTGTCTGAGGCGATGCAGCCAAGAAAAGTGGTGGTGTTGGGATTCAAACCTGCCCCTTCTGTCTCCAAAGCTCTCTTTTAGCAAGCTGGCCAGGGTGAGCCCCCTGACTGAAGATCCTCAAAAACTCCTCAACAGCTGCCATTTTCCACAGCTGGGGTTGTTAACCTGAAGTAGCTCTGGCTGTCACGTAAACCCATTTTACTCTGAGAGGCCGTTTGCTACTTGTATTTTATAAATGTCCTTATGACTAAATTTAGAAGGCTCCTCACAGGAAAGTTTGAAACTAACTGAGAGGGTTGCTTTAAATTCATAAGGAAACTCACAGTCGTGGGTTCCAACCTTCAATGGGTAAGAGGCCTCCAGCCACAGGCAGATGGGTCCCAGACACTGCTGGTGCCAGCTCAGGGGCCTGGCTGTCCAGGAAAGGGGCACGTGGTTTTTTTTTGTTTGTTTGTTTTTGTTTTTTTCATTTCTTTTTTTCTTTTTTTTAAATTTTATTGTTGTTGTGTTACATCCATCCCCTTTTTGCTCCCCTCTGTCCCCCTCCCCACCCACCCATTCCCCCCAAAGTCAATCCCACCTGTTGTCCATGTCCATGGTTCCTTTATACTAGGTTCTTGTCTAAGCTGCTCCCCTTTCTTGCCTCTGCCTCCCCCTTCCCCCAATCCCTTTCCCCCTGACCATTGAAGGCCTATTCACTGTATTCATAAACTTGGTTCTGTTTTGCTTGTTGTTAGTTTTGCTCATTATTGTCCTGTAATGGGTGAGATCATATGATATTTGTCCTTCACTGACTGGCTTATTTCACTAAGCATAATACTCTCCAGTTCCATCCATGTTGTTGCAAAGGGTACAAGTTCCTTCTTTCTTTCTGCCATATAGAATTCCATTGTGTAAATGTACCAAAGT
>PVIW01005358.1:8183-19586 GCA_004026585.1 Noctilio leporinus
AAAGAAAAAAGAAATGGAACTACATCAAACTAAAAAGATTTTGTACAGCAAAGGAAACCATCAACAAAAGAAAAGACCACCTATTGAATGGGAGAACATATTCACCAAAGATATATTCTATAAAGAATAATCAAAATATATAAAGAACTTTTACAACTTAACACCAAAAATATGAACAATCCAATTAAAAATAGGACTGTTCATATTTTTGGGCCTGAATAGACACATCTCCAAAGAGGACATACAGATTGCCAATTACATATGAAAGGTGCTAACATCACTAATTGTGAGAGAAATGTAAATTAAAACCACAATGAGATACTACTTCACACCTGTTAGAATGGCTATTGTCAATAAATGGACAAACAAGTGCTTCTGTGGATAAGGGGAAAAGGAAACCCTTATGCATTGTTAATGAGAAGGCAGATTGGTGTAGCCACTATGAAAAATGGTATAGAGATTCCTCAAAAAATTAAAAATAGAACTACCATAGGACCCAGCCATTCTATTCTGGGTATTTATCCAAAGAAATCCAAAACACTAATTCAACAAGATATATGCACTCCTATGTTCCTTGCAGCATTGTTCACAATATTCAAGATATGAAAGCAGCCCAAGTGTCTATCAATAGACTGTTGGATAAAAATGTGGTATGTACATACCATGGAACATTATTGGGACATAGAAAAAAATATAATCTTACCTTTTGCAAAAAGAATGGACCTAGAGGATATTATGCTTACCCTCTAGTGAAATAAGTTGGAGAAAAACAAATACCATATGATTTCACTTATATGTGTAAAATAAAAAACAAAATAAACAAACAAAACAGAAACAGACTCAAAGATGACAGAGAACAAACTGATGGTTGCCAGATGGGAGTAGGGTTGGGGTGCTGGATGAAAAAGGTGAAGGGTTAAATACAATTGGTAGTTACGAAATAGTCATGGGGATGTAAAATTCAGCATAAGGAATACAGTCAATTATATTGTGATAAGTATGTATAGAGCCAGGTGGGTACTGGAAATATCCTGGGGAACATTTTGTAAAGTATATGACTATCTAATCATTATGCCATACACCTGAAACTAATATAACATTAAATGTCAACTTTAACTGAAAACGAATGAGAATTTTCCACAAATAGTAATAAGGCTGTGGCCCAAGAAGGTGACATTCCTCAGTCACCTAGAGCAGCAGAGAACCAGAAGAATGAGGCAAACCAGAGAAAAAGGAATAGAGACATAACAGAAGAGAGACCACTTTCTAGGCACACCTGGCTCAGAGTTTTTAGCAGTCCTTTTGTGAGGAGGTTAGAAAGTAATAAAACTATGTATTGATTTTAGTTCTTTGCATATCAAATTTTCACCATGTGGAAAAGTGCATGTGGGTCTCTTCCATAGTGCAAATGCAATCATTTTCAATAAATGTGCTCATCACCCTAAGGTTAAGAGCCCATCAGATCAGCCATAGATAGAAATCTCCACTGACCACAACCAAGAGGAAATTTCAAGGAAAGAGTTTCTCTGATAAAAGGCTAATATAAATATTAGCTAGGCTAATATAAATTTACTGTTTGTTTTAACCAAACACCCCCACACATACATACCACCACCACCACCACACCTACTATACACACACTCCAACGTATTTTTTGGAGGGATCTTTTAAGACCATTGTCTTCTAGCTTCATTTACTCAGCATTCACTGTTGCTCAGTTAAATCTTTACTAGAACAATGAAATGTAAATTGCTTTGTGTGAGCTGAGCAAAAGGCACAGAATACCTTTGTCCATAGCATGACTTGGAGCAACAAATTACACTGCCAAAACTGACTACGGAAGCAACTAACCATACCAAAAAATATTGTTCTAATTTCAAAGCAGTTTGCTGCATTGGAAAGACTTCTTAATGCTAAGCCTGCGTATGTTACTGCTATAAAGCTACCTTTTCATAAACGTATATTCATTGTTGAAACAGCCCTACAAGAATTAATGGTCTGCCACCCAATAGTTCATAAAATAAACTTTAACTTTAAAAGTAACACATTAAAATAAGCCAGTCAGTGAAAGACAAATACCATATGATCTCACCCAATATAGGAGACTAATGAACAAAACAAACAAACAAGCAAAACAGAACCAGAGACATGGAAATAAAGAACAGATTTTCAGTGTGCAGAGGGGAGGAGGAGGGGGAGAAAGAGGCAAAGAAGGGGAACAGTTTAGTCAAGGAACTAGCATAGATGACCCATGAACATGGACAACATGTGGGATTGACTATGGAAGGGTGGATGGGGAGGGTGGAGCAGGGGGTAGTGGTTGGGGGGAAATGGGATAAATGTAATACAACAACAATAAAATTCAACTAAAGTAAATAAATAAACATTTCATTTCAAAATAATGTACAGGTACCTTTTTAAAAATCAAATTACGTTCTAAGGTATTGATTGTGTAACCCAAAGGCAGCAGGATTAAAGAATTAAATGGCAAGCCCGTATGTGAGCTCACACTGTCTCCAGCAAACCCTAGTGAGAAAGAAAATAGGTGGTAAGCTCGTAGACACAGATGGAGGTATTTCTAAGTCAAAAACGGGACTTCTAAACATTTCTAAACCTAAAACCAAGGAGGCTCCCAAAGCCCTTCCTTCCATAGTTCCAAAAAAAAGCATTTGACAGAGGCTTTATCCAGGGACCATGGTGAGGAGTCCCAGAGACTTCGATATTGTGGTAACCTGAAAAGCCACCTCAGTTGCTTCCAGCCAATACCAGGGGTATTGGTGAAAAACTCCAGAGAAACCTAAAGAAACCAGCTGCCCATGTGCAGTTGCTTCATGGGTACACACATGTATATGGACACATGAACATGAATAGCTTAGCCTGTGTCCAGGGGAGTGGGGTTGCTACTGTGTGGTTGGTTACACTGTACAAGTTCAATTCTTTAATGTCTGGCATTGTGACTCAAGCCCTGGCACTCAGTCTACCTGCATTCATAGCCCAGTTCAGCCATGAACCTGAGCACTCTGCTCTGTTTCTTCATCTGTATAATGAGAATGATACCTCCTTCATGGGATTTTGTGAAGGTCAAATGAATATATAACACTTCAAACAAGGCTAGCACAGAGTAACGCTACATAATAAATGGCCATTGCTACTATTCTCAATTTACATTTTTGTTATTATAAAGGGTAGCAGAATTATTAATGAAAGGGAGCTGGATTTGGTGGGGGCAACTGAGTAGGCTGTACCCTGGGTTAAAATCCCAACTTCCCCATCTTTGCAAGTAGACTAGAACAAAAATTAATCTAGTTAAGCCAACCTGAACAATTGTTGGGAGGATTAAATAAGCTTCCATCAGTGAGAGTGGCTGACACAGAGGAGGTGCTCCCTGGACAGTATTTTACTTTAGATCTCCTTATGCTACGGAGTGGAAACGTTCTAGACCATGAGCTCCACCTGGACTATAGTAGATTGTGTGTGTTTCCTGTTGCTTTCACCAGTGCAATAAACAAATGGCTACACTGAGTATGTGACCCCTCAATGGTGATCATATGAATGAAAGAACGAATGAACGAATCTGTTAACCAAATATGAATTAATAAGATAATAAATGTATTTGCAAATATTTCTGAGAGGTTATACCACTTCTTATAAACCAATACTCAAATAGTTATTTGAATTGATCTGCCTTAATTGATAGGTATAAATGAAGTTTAATTAATATAAGAGGTGTGAAGAGTGACTAAAATCACTACAATAGTTTCAAGATATGACAAATTATTAAAATGCTGCAATTAACCTATTAAACTGTATGATAAGTGCTATTGGAGTCAAAATCCTCTAATAAAATGTGACAGGTCATTATAAATAATTTAAAAATTAAGAATGAGGAGAGGTTACACGGGTGGACAAGATATAGTCTTATTAAATTAAAAGTGGTTTCTAGTTCTGAAGATGTCTGACCTCAGAAATGGTTGAATCCAACAGAAATTGAAGAACTATCCACTCCATACATCAGCAAGGTAGAGACTACTGGAATTATTCACTTTTCAGCTCAGACACCAACACTTGGAGGAGTCAACTCTTCTGTATGAAGATGCAAATGAGAGAATACTAGAGATCAGAGAAGGATCTGTTAGGGACTTGGTGACCCCTGGGGTGATGTCACAGGGCTCATAAATGCCACCTGAACAGCCCAAGAATGCAAAAGGCATGTGCAGAACTAAGGACTGAGAACTGAGGATCATGGAATGACCTCAGAACAATCCTTATCCCATTATGACAGGCTCTAAAACAAGACCAAAAGAGTAGTTTTTAAATGTTTGAAGTCACCAAATAATTATTAAATATATGGCTTTTCACAGTGGTTTCTTTGAAGAGTACAATGATATTTACAAGTATGCATTTCGATATCCTTGCTAACATTCAATCTTATTTCCTTAGACTGCATTTGTTTTGTACACATAAGTGAGGATAGTTCAAGGAAAAAGTGATTTTAGGGGTTGGATGAACCCAAGAAAACTTCCCATGGGAAGTAAATTTTTTACTGGTGGACCAGACTTCTGGAGGGGCCACAGCAAGAAAAGGAAGTGCATTTATTTTCTAAGTAAGATGCCTTAGTAAGTGGCAACAATTAGTCAAGATATGGACTCAGAGAAAGAGGGTCTTAAGTAAGTGCAATGCCTATGCTGTTATTCCAGACAATTCCAGGTACCAAATGTATCAGTGTTATGTACTAGCTTCTCCATTTCATAAGGCAATCAACTCACATATTCTTGTTAAAGAGAATGAATCCTGAAGAATATGCTGTTTTTAAATGTCTTTGTTTTCAATTAGCAATGCACCCTGTGTTTTTAAAAACATTCTCCCTCTTAATGCTTTTAATGATGAAGATCACTGCTTAAATTTTTAAATTATCATCATCTTGCAAGAAGAAAAATTCTGTGCCAACATTGGAAACAGAACCATGATTTCTCCATCATTTTTTGAAAAAAAATGAATAAATAAAGAGCTTTGTTTTGATATTTCCAATCTTCTAAGCATGCGAGGGCTGCAAAATGGAGTCACTTAAATGACAATTCAGATTGTTTTCTCACAAAACAATAACAGTGGGAACATTTTTTGACTCCAAGGAAGCAAATGTTTCTAATTAGTGGCAAGATCAGCTGAGGGAGCTGCTCGGGGCATCTGTGCCTCTCAGAGACACTGTCTTGTTGAGCAAAGCAGCAACGTTGCCTGAATTCTGTTTGCGACGGTTGCCACCTACTGAAGAACATACAGTACTGCAGCCAGCGTCAAATGGGGGGGAAATGACGGGGGAATAAGGAAAAAGCAGTTCATAATCCTGGAACAGGGTGAGGCTTCGATGCCTAAAGAAGAGCAGAGGCCTAATGGCACTGACTTGGCAGGATATTGCTGCAGGTATAGAAGGGGTCAACCTGGAAGGCTCCGTGAAGCAGGTACTTATTGGGCCTTAAGGGGTCCTTAGGGATTAGCAAAAGAATAAGGATAATACTTATGTAAAGTGAGGAAGAGTTGGGAGACAGACACAGAGTTGAAAGAAAAAACAAACAAACAAACATTAAGAGCAGGATCCAGTGAGGAGATGAGCCTGGCTGTGGAAGAGTGTTTGCTCAGGAAATTTGTAGAAAATTAGATCAAATATGGAGGGCCTTAGGTGGGTTCAATAGGATTTTTCCCCAAAAGGAAAATGAAAACCCTGAATACTTATCAAGACCTAAGCAAATGACCCTCAATTAAGAACACGATGGTAAATCACTTCAAAATATGTATGTGCGATATATCAAATTATCATGTTGTATAAATTTAAAATTTATAAAATGTTATTTGTCAATTACACTTCAATATAGCTGGAAAATATATATAACAAAAATATTTTTTGAAAGAACCAGCTGGTTTATTAAAACAGTTCAGTTAGAAATTGCCCTACTGATAGCAAACCTCTTACTTTTTGGAAATTGCCTCGAAGGAAACTATTCCGAATAAATATGGAAATAATAATATGACAAGTAAAATACTGATCCTAGCACCACCCTTGGCCACAAAGAGCTATAGCACTTGTGGCCACCACCAAAACCTGTCAATATCAAAGCCCCAACATGCCCCCAACGCAACGAAGCCCCCATTTTGCTCACAATACAACCTGTGCCCCCCATAAAAAGCAATCCACCCACATTTCTACTGTATTCATTTGTTCCAAATACTTTAACTGAATCCCAACTGTATGATACTTATGATACATATGTACTATGATACTTCTCTCATAGTACTTACAATCTAGCAAAGCTAGAATAACTACACAATACAGTGGTGAGTACCTTAAATTCAAGATTGAGAGAACCTATTTAGGGACAAATAATTGAGAAGTACATAAGGAGACTTACTGAGAAAATAGTATTCGACCAATATACTGCATAGGTTTACGATTGCAGTAGTGCCCGATGCTGCCACAAGGGGGCAGGCAGGAGCACAGGGTTTGGCTGCAACACAGGTAACCACAATCTGTAGGTACAGCAGATGTTAGTTCTATTTTTCTGGACAAGTTACTTTCTTAGTCTCAGTTTTCTCTTGTATAAAATGGGGAAAATAGTGGAAATTAAATGATAAACTCCACAGAAAAAGCTAGCACAATGACTAGAACATAGTATACCTACAATAAATGTTAGTAGATACCATTTTTTATATTATGAACCATCTCTGCTATTATGTTGGGGTGTGGAAAGCGAGGAAAGAGAGGAAAAAAGAAGAATTGCATCTATGGTAACTGGTAATTCTTTCACACAGAAGTCCTTTGTGGGAAAGAGGAATGTTTTCATATAAAATGAAAAGGGACTGAAACATGGGGTAATGCCTTTTGGTGTCTGTGAGCTATTTTACCTGGGAAGGACCACAGAGGTGCCATTGTGCATATCCTCATCACACCTAAAGACAGTCATGGAAATGACAGGACTCACCTAGTGAGTGCACCTGGAAGCTGATTAAAGCCTAATCAGTTTTCTTTCCTATATCCCACCCACTAAAGTAAGTGGACTATTCCTCCTTTATGCCTTTGGTTATGTACATAGGACCAGTCAATGCTGGTTTTTTTTTTTTTTTGTTTTGTTTTTTTTTTTAAGAAAGATAAAATAAACTTAGATGTCCATTTTACCCAAACTAAAGTCTGGGATATTAAAATGTTTTAACTCTGCTCAGAATGATGTTGTGAGAAAAACCTATATACCTAAAGAAAAGATAGGAGGAAAATGTATATAAAATATATAAAAACTGGTTAGCTTCCTATTTTTAACATTTCCTTTTTTTCCCCACTATTTTCCTCAATTAGTGTATAAGTTTAACATAAAAAGAAAAACTATTTGGTGGGGGCATAGTGGACCAAAAACATGAAAATCCTTAGATTTGAGGCAAAGGATACTCATTTCCCACAATCCTCAATAATTCTTTACATTCTGACATCATGGAAATGCCAGAGGAACTGAGGTAAATACTTTTATTTTTTCATTGTATTTCCTGGAGCAATACAGGTCACTAAAAAATCAATTCCCAGAAAACTATTTCAGTGATTTGCCAACCTGACTTAGAACAAATTGGTTTCCAGGGGGAAAAAACAAAAAAACCTAAAGCTGCATTGCCCAATTGTTTAAGAAATTTGTATTATAAACAGCAGTGTGGGCAGTGAGCACATACCACTTCCATCTCTCTGCATCTCCTGAATTTAACTGCTTATTATTTACCTGAAGAGTTCAGTGATTTCTAAAGTGTTGAATCTCACAAAGTCTCCTAAAAAATGTAGCTGTTTTTCTTACTTTGATAATGAATCAATACGCAGGATTGAATTCTCAACTCAGACTCACCAAAGTCAGAGATCCTGGCCCATGTTAGGTTTTATGGAGCCTGCAGGGAGAACTCCAGACCTCTAGCCCAGCTTCCCAGCATCCCAGCTCCTTACTTGCATCATTTTGCAATATTTAACGTATGCAATAACCATTTTTACAAAAGAAGGTTATTTCTGCCATCTAACATCTTTTTTATATTCCTATAGTAACATATTACTGTTGGTTCTGTTGGTTCACTAACTGGCCCTCAAACACCGAGAGCAGGAAGAGATGAAAGAAAGCAGCAGACCGCTCCAGGTTGGCGAGTGGCAGGTTCAACCAGCGAGGGAACTCCCCTGCAGGGGCTTGCCTCCAGCACCTGCGAGGCAAGTCAGTCTCTGCACCTGCCCTCCAGAACCTTAAAAGTTTTTACAGAGGCCTTACCTCAGTTTAGTTACAAATACCATCTAGATGGTCTCAACAACTCTTTGCTTCCTCAAGACTGTGTCTTTGAAATGGCTCCAGCTATGGGAACGGTGGGTGAAAGGCATTCCAGGGAAGGGGAGCACATGAGGAGCCTCACATTTGCCCAGATCCAGCTCCCAGGTCAGCTGGAGGTCATGGCCTCTCTACAACCTCCCCCAACAATATCTTATGTGACTTTTATCCAGGGAGCCATGCCCCATAAATCCATAGGCTCCTGATGCCTCAGAACAGTCTGTGATGTAGGTAGGAAATACCTTTAAAAGCCAATCCTTTGATGTCTTCTTAAAAAAAAAAAAAAAAAAAAAAAGATTAGTTCTAGACAGACAAGGTACTTTCTGCTGTGCTGAAAATATTCCTCAATTAAGGCCAATAATGTGTTTGCTAAGGGGTCTGCCATTAATGTTTATAAGGAGATTTGACTAAGTCACCTTTCTTTCCAGTGAGTAGCTCAGTAAAAGGGGGAAAATGGATTGCAGGCCTGGCATTGCTGCTTTCATTTTCAGCTAAATATATATATATTTATATGCTTTATTTGCTTCTTTTATTAAAAGATTTATCGCTTTAGAAATAATACTTGAAGCCAATACAAATAAGCATTTATTTAAAAATAAGATTTTAAATCAACATAGTTCCTCATCCAGAGATTACTATTAATAGGTTATTGTATATCTTTTTCATTTTAAATACATACATACTATTAATGAAACAACTACAGGCTAATGGTCCTTGAGACACATATTAATTAGAAACAAGAAAAGACAATAGATTTTCAGAGTAGCTGTGTAAAGAGCTCCTCAACCTGCTCCCCAGCAAAACAACCGCAGCTAAGAAAATTTCTGAAAATAATTTTTACTTAGTCTATAGAAATTCTAAGGACACACAGCCTTTAAAGTGTCATTAGAGAAATAATTTACTCAAGAAAAGATACTAAATTTCAAAACAATAAAAAATTGGTAGGTAGCATTTTCCTTCATCCTGAGCTCAGCATGAGGCAAGCATTAATCCAGACTGGACAGCCAGGAACAGAGCTCCTGTCCCCCAGCTCTCAGTCAGCTGTGGCATAACTCCCCCCAGACCCCCCTTCACTAGGGAAGATCAGGCCACCAGCGTTTTCATCTCCCAGCTTCAGTTTGCAGAAGCTCTGTTCCAGCCAAGCATAGCTGAGAGGGCTGCCTTCTGTCACCCTCATCTCATAGGGCAGAAGCTCTGTCCCGGGCACAACAGGCAGAGAATACTGGGGCCCAAATCCCCTTCATCTCAGCTTGCCCGTGAGCAGAGACTTCATACTAAGAGACGCAAGATGGGAAGACCACCGACTACATCCCACTCAGCACACTGCTTTGTCAAGCAAAGATCTCATTCTGAGAGAAGTGGACTGATGTCCCTGCCCCAAGCTTTAGCACACTGGCATGGAGATTTTGCCCAGCAGGAGAGACTAAGCCGTAAGAACAGAGAGCTCCAAATCTCTCCTCAAAGGGATGGTTTTATTTGGAACAGGTGTGCGAAAGTTTAACTCTAAAGGCACTATTGAAAACAGTGGAAATTTTGGTGGTAAGCCATTAAGGAGGCTGGTAGCTTTATAAGAATAATAAGCTAACTTGTAGGCCAGTAGTTTAACAGGAAGAGCTAGATGAAAAGACAACTAGAACAGTCTACCTGGGGTCAAAACAGACCTCAAAGACTAGTCTCAAGACTGGTCAGGGAGTTCAACTGGTTAGGGTGTCATCTTAATATGCCAAGGTTGCAGGTTCAATCCTTGGTCAGGGCACATACAAGAATTAACCAATGAATATATAAATAAAAATCTATTAAAAAGAGATTAACCTCAAAGATGTTTATTCCTACAAAAAGGTGCAAATTTAATTAGAAAAGACTGTCAGGCAATTTATGTCCCAGGGCATTTTTTAAAATAATAGAGCAGAAGAACAAGGTAGGAGGAATCACAATACCGGACCTCAAACAACACTACAAGGCTACTGTCATCAAAACAGCATGGTACTGGCATAAGAATAGACATATAGATCAATGGAACAGAATAGAGAGCCCAGAAATTAACCCAGGACTCTATGGTCAACTAATATTTAACAAAGCGGGAAGGAACATCAAATGGAGTAAAAACAGTCTCTTCAACAAATGGTGTTGGGAGAACTGGACAGCAACATGCAAAAAGATGAAAAAGACCACCAACTTACACCATACACCAGAATAAACTCAAGATGGATAAAGGATTTAAACATAAGCAGTGCCACCATAAAGGTCTTGGAGAAAAATATAGGCAGTAAACTTTTGGATATCCTACGCAGAAATATGTTTACTGATACTTCACCAAGGGCAAAGGGAATAAAAGAACAAATCAACAAATGGGACTATATCAAATTGAAAAGTTTCTGTTCAGCTAATGGGAAAACATAATTGCCAATGATACCTCAGACAAGGGCCTGATCTCCAAAATATATAAAGAACTAATGTGACTCAACACCAGGGAGACAGACAGCCCAATTAAAAAATGGGCAAAGGGCCTGAACAGACAACTCACTGAGGAAGATATACAAAGGGCCCAGAGGCATATGAAAGAATGCTCAACATCACTAGTCATCAGAGGGATGCAAATTAAAACCACAATAAGATACCACCTCACACCTGTCAGAATGGCAATCATCAACAAATCAACAAACAACAAGTGTTGGCGAGGATGCGGGGCAAAGGGAACCCTCATACACTGTTAGTGGGAATGTAGGCTGGTGCAGCCACTGTGGAAAACAGTATGGGGTTTCCTTAAAAAACTAAAAATGGAACTGCCTTTTGATCCAGCAATTCCACTACTTGGACTATACCCAAAGAATCCTGAGACACCAATTCATAAGAACCTATGCACACCTATGTTCATAGCGGCACTATTTACAATCACCAAGTGCTGGAAACAGCCTAAGTGCCCATCAGTGGATGATTGGATCAAAAAACTTTGGTACATTTACACAATGGAATACTATACAGCAGAAAGAAAGAAGGAACTCCTACCTTTTGCAACAACATGGATGAACTGGAGAGTATTATGCTTAGTGAAATAAGCCAGTCAGTGAAGGGTAAA